>CAJVPY010005612.1:0-11294 GCA_910591965.1 Dentiscutata erythropus
TAATAAAAATTAAGACTTGTATTAAAAGTAAATTTTTTTTTAAAAAAAATATATATAAAAATTTTAAAAATTTAAAGAAAAATTTATAATAGAAATTTTTAAAGTAAGAGCTTTAAATTTTTACTACTCTAAAGATTTATAATAAATTTAAAAAAATTTTATAATAAAATATATAGAATACACTATAGTCAATCTTCTCTAAATGCATATTGTTGGAACCATAGTAAAAATTTTTAAAAACATGCATTTAAAAAAGTTATACATTTAGAAAGGCAAAAATTTATAAGTGTTATATTAAGTTGGACCAAAAAAAAGACATGTAGTTAAAGAGATTTTACATAGATATACATTTAGGGAGGTTGTATTTAGAGAGGTCTGACTATATATATATATAATATATCCTATAAACAAATGATATTTTTATACTTCTTTTTTGATATTTTTATATTTATATAAATTACTTTTTTAAAAAACTTTAATCGAAGGTATCTTGCCAACTACATGATCAAATTCAATAAATTTGTTTATTAAAATTCTACAACTATGCAGAATTCAAATAAAAAAAAAATTTATTATTTTTTTTTTAAATTTGGCAATCTTGCCTTTATTATATTAGGAGTGCATAATCTAAATACATGGTTTTCGAACAAAAAGCCTGCAATAAACTCAATACCTTCCACTCTTCTACTTTTCAATAAAGACTCACTCAGCTGCTTATAATGGTACCCAAGTGTGATCTGCCGCAGCAATAATTCACTTCTCTCTGGCATCTAACTTACTAGATGACTTCCCAAAAAAATCACAGAAAGCTTATTGCTAGCTTTGTCAAGATTGCCTTTTTCTTAACATTTTTTCTTCTTCAAAGGGGCATATAACAAATGGGGGTAAGAAAACAAAAAACACAAATAAAATGAAACCGACAAAAATAAAGAGAAAAAGAAAAAACAAAGAATATATAAAAAGAAAACAAATATGAAAGGGAATTTAAAAGAAAAAATTACAAAGAAAAGAAAACAAAAAGGACAGCAGAAAATTTTGTCTTTTTAGCACTACTATTACCTGTGCTAGGCTGAAAAAATTATATAACAAATACGAAATTTGTATATCTCTAGTGTAAAGCTTCGCTTTATCAAATAAAATTTTCTGATTAGGTCATCCGGACTCTTAAACAATGTAAGTGGCCAACCTCAGTATTACGTGAAGCAGCATGGTCCATAAACAAAACAAACCAGACACGTGATCACAGTCTGCCAGAACTGTCCAGATTTGGGAGGTGTAAATAATGCTGATCTTTTGGAGAAGGTAAGCTGTTTTGCCCACTTTTGTAGAAAATTTTGGAAGAGTGGTGAGAAGGCAAAAAAAAGGGATAAAACCACTTTGTTTTGTTTAATAAAGGAGTGTGTATTTTCTTTACTCAACATACTGAATCTATAAGAAGGTGCTAGTACTCTCCTTATTTTTTTAGGTAAGTGATAAACTCTGAGCTTGTTGGCAAATAGTGTATGAGAATTATTTCTAAATGATAAGTGCCTGGCCTCGCGGTGAGTGATAAACTCTAAAGAAATTAGCAGATAGCATATGAGAACTATTTCTAAATAACAACTGCCAAGTTACAAAGCTTAAGGATTACTTCCCAGACTATTTCAACCTTTACGGACACTTGTATTTTTTAAGAATTTTGGATTTTTTTTGTGATAAAAAGGATCGTTAGAAAGAGTTAAGATAAATGTTGCTTTGACACTTTTTGGTAGTCATAGAAAACTTTTATTTTTATTTAAACTCATAATAAATCAACTGAAAAGTCTTTTCTCACCAAATCTTAAATGTCTTAACCTGTTGGTTTGTTGTGTAGTTTTTGTCAGTTTGTGTTTTCGAGTGGTGACTATCTAGACCCGCATATTTCTAGTTTTGCCACTAACATTTGTAGTGATGACTGTAAGATCCGGCATAATAAACCTAACTTTGCCAAAATCGTTGCAAGTTTTTTATAACTAATATTAAAAAAAAAAACTAAATCTAATTACAAAAGGAAAAAAAAGAGGTGTGGCGACTTAGTGTAGTGGTCTAGTCATCATCCTCTCCAAGTGGCAGGTCTAAAGTTCAAATCCTATAAACAATGATATTTGAAAAATAGGCTTGTGTTCAGTTGACGGCTATGCATATCGGTTGGATCTAATCTGTAACTTTAGTCACACCATTTAGTAATAGGAGCAATAGCACAATAAATCCAAGAAACTGGCATAACCGAAAACCCATTTGGAAACAGAGTTAATACCTTGATCCGGATTCTAATTATAAGATTCAGATCTTATTATTAAGATCCAGATCCTAATTATAAGATCCGGGTCTTAATAATAAGATTTGGATTCTAATTATAAGATCCAGATCTTAATATAAAATCCGGATTTAATCTAATGTGTATTTACTTATCTGTTATCAGTTATTAGTTATTTAAAAGAACATACGTATGATCAATTACTCTTGTACTAATGTAAAGCAGAAATTTCTAGTCACTTAAGTCTTTACTATTTAAAGTTTGTCTTCAGCAAGATTCATACAAATTAACGTCTGAAAGCACATTTTCATTTAAAGTAAAGTAATAACCATTATTAATAAATGTGTAAGTAGTTTTTTCAGTTTAAGCAGAACTCAGTGCCACCTAGTGTTCGATTTTTTAATTACCAAACCCAGACTTTCCGCTATATTAACTTCTTGTGTCGATGTTGATAGTGGTTTAGAATTTTTGCCGGCTAATTTAAATATATTCAAGTGTTTGGCAGATAAGAGAACAGAAGCAAAAGTGAGAAAAATTAAATCCTGAAAAGAGGCTTACTGTAATAAATTAGGAGAAGAAAAAAAGTATACAAGATTGAATTTAGCACCACTTGTACCAAAAATATTGCTTGACAAAGAAGAATGCGAAATAAAAGAAAGTAATTATTTAGAAAATGTGAATTATTAAGAAATTTCTGTGAAAGATAAGCAACCTTTTTCTTGAGAAGTTAATCAGAAAGAACTTTTATCTTAAGGCAGCAAAACTGTCAGAAGTAAATTGCATCTTAATACAGTATTTCTGGTAATATGTTTAATGTATTTTTAACAAACTTGTATGCTTTGTAGTTATTGTATACTATTGTGATATTAATAGCATTGTATTAAATTGTTATAATTAAAGCTATTAATATATGATCTTTTATTAATCGTTCTTAGAACTAACTTGTACAATACCCTTTTATTAATAATATTATAATGCTACCAGGTTATGGAATTATACATATTGCTAAATAAAATTTTGATAATCTAGAATAGGTTACAAATATGCGCTTGTGAAAAATTAAGTCAAGTTTACAGTTGAAAAAAAAAACAGATAAGAATAAGATTATTCATCAGGTGGAAACATTGTGTGATAATTGAAATTTCTTTTTAAAAACAACATCTTATTTACCAAATTAGGATTAAGACGAGTTCTTCTAGCAGAAATATGAGTGTTCATTACAGAAATTTATAAATTTTTGACAATGCTGTCACGATATAGTAACGATATTATCTCAAGATAACCACGATTCTGAAAAAATTTTGTGGCGATTTATAATGCTACAATATTTTTACCTTATAGCTGCTACATCGTAACTATAATATAAAAATCTAGTAACAATTTTGTTAAGATTCCATAACGATTTTAGTAATAAAATTGTTACAATATTACAATAATCTTACTACAACTATACAAAAATCAAGTAATGATTTTGTTAAGATCTCATAACGATTTTAATAATAAAATTATTACAATATTAAGACAATCTTACTACAATTACACAAAAATCGAGTAATGATTTTGTTACGATTCTCTAACGATATTAATAACAAAATTGTTATGATATTACAACGACTTTATTACAACTTTTATTAGATCTAATGACTATTTATTTGTCAAGTTGCTATGATTTCTTTATTACAATCTTATTACAATTGTTATTTGATTTTGTGGCAATTTAATTGTCAAATTATAGTGATATCATAGCAATTTAATTACAATTGTTATTAGATTTGGTGATAATTTGAATGCCAAAATGTAACAACTTCGTGTTAATATAAAATTATAATATGTATTTAGAAAATTATGATAATATGTCTTAATATGGAAACTCAATAAGCTCTATAAGAAAAATATATCGGATCAGATGGGCTTTTGTGGCATGGGTCAAGATCTAGATTTGTACAGGTATGGTCTGAGTTGGTACAGATTCGGTGGTCTGTGTGGGACTTATGCCCATGCCAATTGGGCTGTAAATTGGACCATTAACCATATTTGCCACAACAAATTTGAACTGGCAAATTCTCGATTTAGATTTGCTAACAGCTGAGAATCTTTGGCCCACATTACAAAATTGTTTACTAATCTCTGGCCAGAATTAACTTTTAATTTTTTCATTACAAAAATAAAAATTTTTAAAAACCTGTATTATGCTCAGGAACATTAGTAAAACTATAAGCAATTCTGGTCTAATTTTTTGTTTATCACTCTTAGCCAATAAAAATCGAGAATTTACTAGTCCAATTTTGTTGCAGCAGCTATGGTTAATATTTGAATCACTACTGCAGCAATTTGTAGCTTAATATATCTGAGATTTTTACCATCAGCAAAATATATAACTGTAATCTTACATAAGTTATTATGGCCTGAAAACTTGCGCAAGTATTACAAATCAATGTGGCATATTTCATAATACCTTATTATAGAGTTTTATTTTCGAAATATTTTGAAATAGAGATTTTTAAAATAGCACCACGGTGCACTCCTATATCACGTAGTTATAATCGATATATGATATAAATATTACATTTTTTTAATTTATTAAAAATAACTAAATACGTACTAAAATAAAAAAATTTATCTATATCGTAACGAAATTTTTATTATCATAACGAACATTTTTATCATCGTAACAAATAGTTTTGAACATCAACTAATATATAATCTATCCTATTTAACAATCTAACCCTAACTATTCTAACCAAACGATGTTGCAAACATCTAACAAATCATCAAAACGTCATCAACACAGTCCCAGAAAGATACTACCAGAATACAAACTACGAAATCACAATAATAATGCATCACACAATCTCAATGAAGCATGCAAAATTTTCAACAAGCGAACTAATTCATCAAAGAACAGCACCACAAATCCACGACACATAAACTACTACCAACGATGCATCAGTGTGACAAGCAAGGCAAGAAAGAAAACCAACTTGAAACTTGACCTGGAACATCATACGCCTCAAGAAAGTTCATAAATGTCTAGGAACAAAAAGAAACTCAAAGTACTACACAAAAAATACGAATGACGTTACGAACAAAAAATAATAGAATGAAAAAAAAAACAAAAAAAAAACAAATGCACGCCTGAAGTAGAATTCGACACCAATGACAAACGTCAAAAGAAAATGGACAAAACCAATGAAGAAAAACGGACTAGCCAAATGCAAGCGAACACAAATAAAAAAGCCTGAAATGGACTTAAAGAAAAATAAATACAGTATTGTTAGTGCAAGAACTAAACTGTATAAAACAAACAAATATACATAGACACCCTACGACGAACAAGAGCGATTCCAGCAAATTGCAACACCAACAACACCAACAACACAAGAAACCAACCTCCAGTGAAAGAGAAACACTGGACTTAACGATACCAATGATACAAAGTACCAAAAAATGAAAAAAAAACACAGAACAGGATAATACCAACAACGCAAGGCACCAACCAGCAAAAGAAGCACCAACTGGATGACACCGACAATGCAAGAAAAGGCACCAACTGACTGCAAGAAAAGACACCAGCCAACAAAAGAAGATGATGAATTTACTATCTAAAAAGAAATAAATAAATAAAAAAATAAATACTAATATACAGATATATAAAAATATGACAAAAGCAAAAAAAAAAATCGAATAACTTATATCTTTTTATATCAGCCCTGTGTAACTGGTGATGATCACTGATGTAATATACATAATTTAAAGCACATCATAAATGTATACAAGGTTATGTTGAACACTGAATTGAAAAACTTAAGTGCAAATTTTAATTTACTTTGTATTCAATATTCAAGTATACATATACACCTAAAATTTCGTGCTAAAAACTTTTGCTTAGAAGTCAAACTACAGTTATCATAGTAAAATCTTGAGTTATTTGCAATTTTTCTATTTTCTTAGATAACTCAAAATTTTACTATAACTGTGTAGTTTGACTTCTAAACAAAAGTTTTTAGTATGAAATTTTAGATATATAGGTACACTTGAATATTGAATATAAAGTAAATTAAAATTTGCACTTAAGTTTTTTTTATTTGGTAATTGATATAACCTTGTACACATTTACGATGTGCTAATTTAAAATCAGATAAATTTGTATAATATAAAAATTATGTGATTGAAAAAATTTTACATAGGCTCTTGTCTGTACCTTTTTCTTCCTTTATCATCGCATTAACTTCTATTAATATCTACACTTGGGGGAGTAATCCCCTTCTTTTTTTTGGCACATCTGCGTTTGTGCCTTATTTTAAATTATTTTAAAATGGAGAGGTTTAGAAAGTGAGGTTTATTTTCTAATGCCTCTTCAATGCGGTTAATTTTTTCTCAATGAGTAGCTAAAGAAGTTGGTGGTTGAGAAGTTTGATGGTCTTTATTTGATGCTGTAGTAGGTTGACTAGAAGTTGGTTCTTTTTCAGGTTTAGAGGTAGTGATTGATGAAGAACCTGTTTTTGATAATCTTCTAATGCTTTTTCTACTTCATAATCAATTAGCACCTGGCAAATATCCTCTAAATTACCTTCCATAATAAAATTTAGTCAGTTTCAACTAGTTCTACCCAGTGGTCAGTAATTCGATTATGGGGTCAATTATAGGTTCTAATTTTTTTGGCTCTTTCCGAAGTACCAATGGCTGAAGAGCGCAAATTGCATTGGCATCGGATATAGTTATCGTATATTTTTTATATTTTTGGTCTTTTACTTTGATATTTTCAAATTTTTTCTTTAATCCTATCTTACTATTCATATTTATAATTTTATATTAACTTATTTATTTTAATTTACTGATTTAATATTTTGTTTGGAACTCTTTTAGTTGGAATACTCTTTTTTTTCCAGTTTGAAGATTCATTCCCATATATTCATCCTATTGACTTAAAACACTTAGATATTGGCATGTTTTCTATAAGTTAGATTTATATATTGAAAACTTCTATCGTTTTCAAGAAAACCACGTTATAAATGAAAGATTTAAAGAAAGAAAAACTTGACTGGTACTTGTTTGAGATTGGGATATAACATTAGTCTTAAAGGGCTATACACTAACTTGAATATGCACAAAAAGACAATATTTCATATATTTATATATATTTTCAATTTTATAAAAGACTCTTTCATATTAATAGCTTCTAATCCAAGTTCTTTCATGTTAATAATATCCAATTTAGGGTCTTTTTCACTATTAATTTCTGAATCGGTTATGATCATCTCAGACAAGTCAGATAACTCAAAAGTATTTGTGGATGATAAAGATTCTAGAGAACCTTTAATTGTTAGATCTCTACTAACGGTCATCTTAGGAAAATTTGGTATGAATTATAATTCTTATAATCACAAAAAATATTAGTCTTGACACACAAAAAAAAGAGCTTAAATAGTGTGAAAATTATGACTAATAAGTAATCAATCAGCCAAATAAATTGTACAAAAAAAGCATAGAATCAATTCATTCTCTCGGACTGTTTCGCTTCGATTTTTGTTGATAACACATTTTTGACAAATATTAATTTTTTGGAATTTCAACTTTAGTCCAATTGACGAATTCTTGATCGTATCTGACTCTTTTAATATTAGCACCTATTTGTGTAATATATTTATCACATAGAAGCTAATTTGATATCTGGAGCCTTTTTATATTCTTGTCAAGTTTTATTAGTTGACAAGAACAGTCTTTCCTATAAACTTTCGTACACACCAAGCATATTAGGCAAGTGTTCAATGATAAGCGTAAGAGAATTCATATCTTTCTACGTATATATTACTTACTTAAAATTAATAGAAACATAGTAGATTTAAACACATTATTTAAAACTTTTAGTAGCTTCTATAAATTAAAGTATTATTTATTATTCAACGATGTAATTTAGATATTATATTAATATTACAGTAAATAAAAATTGGACAAAATATTTTTTATATACCGATCATGCCAAAAAAGTAATTTGAAAATGATACTGGATTTAAAATTCGGGTTGGCGAGTCATGGGTGATATGAAAACCGAAAATATAACTTATTTGCATATATGTGAACTATTTCGAAATTTTTTACTTAATGTAAAAAAGCCGTAATATTATATAAGAAATTTCAAAATATTTCGAAATATCTTATATAATATTTTGTAATTTGATATTTCACAATATTTCAAAATTTCTTATATAATATTACGGCTTTTTTACGTTTTGTAAATTATTATGAAATATTACGGTCTTATAAATTTGCTGATAATGTCACAAGTAAGGAATATCTGAAGATTGAAGACTTAATTTACTACAATGTCACAAGGTTCTTATATTATGAAGATCAATTTGATTAATTGTTATTCTAATTAGTGATAACAATAGATTACGTGTACTATTAAGTATATATATAAGGGTTTTAACTATTAATCGATTATTTCTTCTTCTTATACTTGTTATCTTGGAGAGTATGATCGATTAGAGTCTTTTGGAGACAAGAATGTGTATCTTAAAGGTTAATTTACAATCAGAGAAACTTAGAGTTAACACTTCTACTTGGATTTTAAAGGCTGAAGCTCTACTTGGGTTACATTATGATATAACAATAATACAAAAAAAGTATTTGAATAATTTATTAGGAACGACAAGATAAGTAAAACTACTGGAGTACTATTTTGAAGTTTTACTTAACTGAGTTCTGTCTTTATTTAGATAAAAGGAGCTTCACTTTTATACTTTTTTTTACAAGATATGTAATTACAGATTTTTTTTTGATAACACTTAAACGCTAAAAGGACTATAGGTTTCAAAGGGCAGATAGGTCTTAAGGGTCGTATAGTTACTTAGATTATAAATACCTTTAATGGTATTTATGGCCTAAGTGCTATAAATGAAAAAAAGGTATTTAAGGGAATATTATATAATTACTATTTTTAGAGTTTAACATTATAACTAATTCTGATAAAAATATCATATTATAAGGTAATAAATTAAAAAATAAAAATTAAGGTCCAAGGAATCCTTCACACTATGCTATTTCATAAAACATGCATATACATGCTACACCCATGCCATTTCGTACATTTCTAAAACCAACCTGTACCACTTTTCTTGTAGAGTCTAAACTTGATGTAATTATTTTTTTTTACTTCAATTAAATAGACATATAAAATTAGAATAACAAAATTTCTATTGATTTTAGAAGTTATCGAGATTGAGATATCTTTGCTCAATTTTGGAAAAAAATTTGCTCAGCTTTGTTTTGATAGTTATTCAAGTTGAGCGAGATTCCTTAACAAACACCTAACTAAAATCAATAAAAATTTTTTTTATTCTGATTCCTTATATCTATATTATTAAAGTAAAAAAAAAAAATTACACCGAATTTAGATAGTGGTTGTTGAGATATCCTTATTAGAAGTTCGAAAAAATTAATTAATAATTGATTAATTTTGTCAATCATAACATGACGGTTCAAGTAGAATCTAACTTAAGCAACAATCGTATATATTGAAAATTTTTAAATGAGATTTAACTAAATTTGGCGATATTAAAATTTGTAAACTAGTTATTAATATAATAAATGCTATCAATTAAAAAAAGTGTGATATAAAAATTATGTTTCTTTCAAAAAGTGTACTTTTAGTTATGTTTAAAAAATGATTACAATATCTTATATGTAAATAAAGAAAGTTAATTTTTTCAACATTATTAAAAAATCTTCCTAATTATGGTTTGATTTACTTCGCACTTGCTCACATGATACATGGTTTACCAAAATGCAAGCCTTTATATCTCTTGTTAGTAATTACTTATATTCTTTTTTGACATCTTTTTTATATGAAGCCTTTTCTACTAGTAAAATTTAAAAGATTCACTATGTTGAATAGCATGATTTGAATGTTATTCAAACTGCTTTTCGAATTGCCATTCAACAATATCACATGATTTCACAAAAATTCATGTTTGTGAAGTCGTGTGATAATGTTAAATTGCATTTAAATTGTGCTATTCAACATGGTGAATCTTTTAATTTTACCATATTCTCAGCTCTTAGTTTCACTAGTTATTAGCAAATTTCCAAGCCTCAAAAATCCTCCAAGCCAACAACTTCATTTAACTAGTTCTCTAGTCAAGTTCCAACTCTTTAGATAAGTTCTGGTAGTCAAACGGCTAATAGTCGATTAAGACCAAGTCTAAGATATAAAAAAATATAGTTATATATTTAGAATACTTGTCCAAGTCACATTTTCATCTCAGTTAAAGCCTAAATTATATTGTAATTTTTTTTTTTAAATAAATATTTCATGGAAAGTTATATGATCGAACTTGTTTATATTCTTTATAAACGCATACCCTCTATAATTGCACTTTATATCTCGGTTACAACTAATAATAACACTTATAAAACTAAATTCATTATAAAATTAGATATTCTAATTTGATTATATTTAATAAGTTATGACGATTGTTTTGCTATAACTCATATTTTTTTGTGTGTTAAATTTCATGAAGTCAAAATTGTATAAAAATTGTAATTTTCATAACAAATTTTTTTTTTAAAAAAAATTATAATTTTAGCTTGCTGAATTTTTTTTTTAAAAAAAAAAATTAGTAATTTTATATGACGATTTTAAAAAAAATTGTAATTTTTCATGCCAAATTTAATTTTTCTAAAAAAAATTGTAATTATCATTAACGAAATTTTTTTAAAAAAATAGTAATTATTGTTGACGAAATTATTTTTAAAAAAAAATTGTAATTTTAGTATAACAAATTTTTTTTTTAAAAAAAATTGTAATTTTTGTATAATGATTTTTTTTATCGTAATTTTTCATGATGAATTTTTTTTTAAACATAACGAATTTTTTTTAAAAAAAAATTGTAATTTTAGCATGACGATTTTTTTTAAAAAAAAAATTGTAATTTTTCATAATGAAAGTTTTGGAATATTTTTTTTTATAAAAGAAAAACTTTTTGAACTTTTTGTATTTGGAATTTTTTCTTTATAA
>CAJVPY010005613.1:0-11292 GCA_910591965.1 Dentiscutata erythropus
AACGCCACCTCAATTTAGGGGGTAAATCAGACCTACCAAAAAAGTAACCGCAGATCTACCAAAAACGTAACTTTTGCATCACGTAATCGTCGGTACGTGCAAAATCACGTGACCTGTACGTGTCCGTAGACTTTCCGATAGTACAGGGTTTCAGTCACATGCACACATACTAGCCAATCATCTATAGAAGTCGACACGGATTAGCCCAATGTTTTTTCTTGGCTTCGGACATTAACGGTATCCGTTTTCCTAGTATAAAGAATTTTTTCAAAATACTGTAATGCTACAAGTTATAGACTTTTTGCAAAAGTTAGTAAAATTTTTGTACTTATTGGAAAATTTTTTAATGTTCAATACTCAAAACTTACACATTAACAAAAAAATCTTTAAATATAACTTTGCTTTCTGACATTTTATAAACATCCTTGAAATTTTCCTTGCTTTTTTAATGAGTTGAATTTTTTTGAAACTGATGATTTTAATAGCATTATTAATACTGTATTGATGTCAAAATTGATTTTATTTGTGTAAAGTAAAATCATTAATATACAAATTCTATAGTTTTGTATATGTTACGAGTCAAGTTGGTTTTTAGGTTGAGTTAAACTTGACCTATATATTTTACAGGGGCACTCATGACAGAGACCTGGACCAGTGTTGGCATTGGACATATGTCCAATAATTTAAAAAAATATTGAATATATAAAACTTTATATATCCAATCATTTTCAAAATCATTAGATATATGTCCAATGCCAACACTAGCCTGGACAGAGGTCTGGACAGTAAGTCCTTCTAGACAATAAGTACAATAATTCAAGAAATGGTAAAGCTGCATTACAAGAATATGATGTATATATTTATTCTTTGCATTATAACTGGGTTAATGTGCCAAGTATATGAGAAAATTCAGCAAGCAGGTGAGTTATACTACATCAATGCTTCTGCTTTATTTGACCCACTAAATACTTCTATTACCTTACTTTATACAAGCTGCACCATTGGTACTCTATCTCTTGGATTACTAGCAATATCAGAAGAAGGCAGTAATTAATATAATACTTACAATATACTTTTTTTTTAAATAAATTTATTGAATTTAACCAATAAATGTTGCAAATCATAATGAAATCGGATTAAAATGAAACTGGAAACCTTTTTTGCTTATTTTTAAAGTTTATAAAATCTACTTATATTTTTTTATTAATAAAACTAACTTTAAACCCTAAGTTTAACACTAATACTAACCCTAAAAAAGTTCTCCAAAAAATTTTAAATTTTTCTAAAAAAATAAAAAAATTTATTTTAATCTGATTTCATTTTAATTTGCTACACTAAATACTGCAAATAATTTTAGTTAAACTTACTAAAAACAATTCTTCTACCTTATACATTTTATGGACATGGACTTCAAATTGGACTAGCAGTTATACTTACTAATAATTCAAGCATTGAATATAATGTGTTAACTTTGTTAGCTACAAGAAATTTGTTTATTATATACATTTCACATTTGTAGGCCTTTTGGAGATGGGTCCATAATTCAAAACATCATATTCTTAAAGAAGATTGAATTTCTATAATGAATAAAATGAAAAAATTCTCTATACACCCAACTTTTTAAAAATGGATTAGTATAATCACAAATTTGAGCATGAATTTTATTATTTATATACATTATTACAAAAGTACTTTGAGTTTTTGTGAAGTTGTTACTGTTTTTGGGCTCTTGTATTTTGTACTAATCTGCTTATTCATGAAAATAATACTTTGAGCATGGCTTTGGAATACTGAAAGATATTGTTTTCATAAAAATTTTATTACTGATGATTGTTTAGCTTTGTACATAAATATTCAGATTATTTTCAAGTTATAAAACAATTTTTGTGTTCCAGATTGGAGACAGTAAATGTGAACTTTATTCAACAAACTAGTATAAAAAATAAATTTTCTGTATTAAATATAAGGCAAAATATTTTTTTTTATATTATTAATAGTGAGATTGGAACATGTATATATCTAGTTGGCATGAAGCACCTTGCAAGCATCAGATTGCTTTCACAATAAAATTTTACATTCAAATATTAAATTTTTTTCTATTACTAACTCCTAACAACTGTATAGTCTTTATATACATTGCACTTGGTAAGATAAATTTAATTTAAAATAGTACAATATTACAATAAATATAATAACTAAGAAATTTTATATCATAGCTGAAGCTGGAAATGGCTGATACTAGAAATTTTAATTATTTTAATATGAAATTTTCAAAAATTTTTTAGGTCTTTTGTTAGGGTTTTTTTTTAGAGTTAGGTTAGAGTTTTAATAATAAAAGAGTATAAGTAGATTTTGGTAGGGTTTATATTATTAAATAAAGGTTCCTAATTTTCAGCTTCAGCTATTTCTAGCTTCAGCTGCGACATTTTATATTAATTTATTAAGTCAAGTTATAAAGAACAATTCTTTTTACTAGAGGTCTGATCCAATAAATACTGTAATATATTCGAATATTTACTGAATATTTGAATATTTGAATATAAGATTTTTTTTACCAAATAAATATTCAAATATTTAATTTATTCACCAAATAATTCATTAAATATTCATCGAATATACAGTATATATATAATTAATTTTTTTTTTTTTTTAACTCTTTAATGGTTTTGTCAAAGCTCAAATACAAAACTTTATTTATTTAATCAACAATAATAAAACTATTCCAACTAAACTAAACTTTTAAATTGCAAGCTTGACATCTCCCGGCTGTGGAAACCGTGCCCAAAAGCGACTTGTCGCACTATCTTGTATACAAGTTGGGTAGACATTGTTAGAGCTAATCCTTTTAATTCTTCTTTCTTTACTAAGAGTAAAAGAAAGTTGTAATTTTATACTAATACTACAAAACCACTGATTATGAAAAAAAAAGAACTACATCTAATAACAAAACAAAATAGAAATTTTAAAGGAAAAAAAAAAGAGAGAAAAAGATATATAAAAAATAAAAACAACGAGAAAAGCCAAGAAGGCTGACAAAGTAAGGTGCTACCTCTATCAAGAAGTAGCCAAGCAACCCAAAGATTGCTACAAACAAGAAAAATGCACTATTATAACCCATGCCAAGTTACAATAAAAATTATATAACAACTACAACTGTTGTATATCTCAATTCTAAAGCCAAGTCTTAATGTATACCTTCCAACTACTAGTTAAATCCAGATACCTCTTTAATCCAAGACCCCAATTCAAGTCACATAGAGTAATGCTGTATCTTCTAAAAGTAAACAAGACATGTCAGTTGTAATATACCAAGTCCATCCGAATTTGGATATAAACAATATCGATCTTTTGGAGAGGTAAGCCAAATTCTCCACTTTTTGGAAAAATTTTTGAAAGACTGACAAACAGGTGAAAAAAAATGAAATAAGGAGTACTTGAACTAATAGAAAGAGTATAGCTAAAGAAAATATAAAGTTTGTTGTATTTCTGGATTCTAAAAAAAGACCTAGTAGTTTCATTGACAGAAATGTTGTTCTACTAGAATTTGCTATATTAAAGAGTACTGCTTGTATTTTTCTCCTTCATTTGCATTGCTTCTGGCTTGTATGCCAAATGTGGGATAGAGTCCCCTAGGCCAGGTTAACTATTTATATTCCTACAAACCACCACTAAAGTCTTCTTAGAACTATAGCCTACAGAGCTTTATTGACAAAAATTCATCACCAGAATCTATAAAGCTTGCCAAGAGTGCTACTTGCTTTTTCCTTTTAACTAGGCTTCTGGCTTGCATGCTAAAAAATAGTGAGGAGTCCTCGTAGCTAGTTAACTTCTACTACAAACCACTACTGTAGCTATATGCCTCTCCAACAAACTTTACAATTTTTCTTAGATTGGAAGTATTGGTTTAAATGATTGTCAGAAAGAGTTGTATAATATATGAATATATATATAATTAATTAACTATAAAATTATTTATTAGTAAATATAAAATTAACCAAAAACCTATTTGGGAAGTCCTGAGCTAAGGAATAGCAATGATCTACAACAGTATTACAGGAGGGCTGAATTCAAACCGGGCCCGAAATCAGAGAACCAAACGACCAGGTCCTAATGGTGGAAGACACACCAGCTGAACTGCTGGGTTTTGTCGCACTGGAGAAAAAGGGCATACACTCCGAAAGTATGTACCAAGGGGAGGGCATCCCTTAGACACCTAAAGCCTGGGCAGACCAACCCTTCTGGGTTGCCGGCTGGAAGTAAGGGAGGGACCGATAAAGAATTCGGGTAAGAAGACAGTACCAAATAGGGGTATTGGAATTGTTGTGAACTTTAATAAGGGCAAGAAGTAGATAATACAAAGGGTTCAATGGTTAGCCCTGACCCCAAGTGCATAGGTCAAGCTGTGGTGTTAAATTATCAAAGTCTGGATGAGGCATATAAGTGAGACAGATGCCCAGTAAATAGATGAGCATGGCCTTCTGTTGATCTAGCAGGTAACCCCTAGCAAGTTAGGGGCCAAAGGGGAGGTAAATTAGTAGCTAGACGGTTACACATGGGCACCTCTGAGCAGCCGTGTGATGCTTTACGCACGAATAGGGGGTATAGTAAGTCTGGGAACTGCAACACCGTGGAGGAGGGGCCCGAGATATATTTAGAAATGTATATAGACTAGGCTGCTGTACTACTATGTAATATACTTAACTATTCAGACATAATAAAGTGGTTACCGTTAAACCAAAAAAAAAAAAAAAAGTAAATATAAAATTTTTATAAATTAAACTATAAATCTAATATTTTTGATTATTTTTTAAAAATTAAATACTAATAAATTGAATTTTTATACTATTTAAATAATTAAAATTACTTACTTTTTTAATTTTATATATTAACTATTAGTTAGCTATTTAATTATAATATTAATAAAGTAGGGTGTAGCAACATAGTAAAGTGGTGGAGTTGTCACACCCCAAGCTAGCTTGTAACTAAGATACCAAGTTCAAATCCCACTAGCAACATTTCAGACAAAATTACTTGTATTATAGTAACAAATTTTCATCAATAAGTTGGGTTATAGTATCTGTAACTTCAGTTATACCAGTACCAGCAGTGTACTAGAAGATTCTGGAAGTATTTGAGTAATACAAATTATACAGAAAAACTGAAATTGAAACAAAATACCAATAGAGAAAACTTGAAGATCTGAAACCAGCTTGGTAAGATCTAAGTTGAAAGTAGTAAAAATTACAAGAGTGCTATAAAGCTAAACCAGACTAAGAATTGATAAACTAGTAAAACTGAATATCAAGATCCTATGATAGAGTAATTTACCAACTTGGCCACCAGAGTTATACCAGAGAAAAAGGACATGTGCTCTGGAAGTAGTACCAAGAGAAGGGAGTCTATAAAGCACTTAAAGCCTAAGTAAGCAACTCCACTAGACCAACTAATTTGGTAGTTTAAAAATATCAAGGAATTGGTTCAAAGAAAGTAAACATGAAGTGAATACCTGGGTTTGTATAATCTTAAACCAATAAGAGCAAGAATATGTAATGAGTGCCTAATTAGAAAGGTTAGTGCTTGAAAAATATTTGTAGAATAGCAATACCCCAAAAGGTAGTATAAAATATGAATACAAAATAGCAGGTCAATATTAGAGCTCTGCAAGTAGACACGCCGAGCAGATTGGCACCAGGCCAGGCACTAGTGCCTCATGTCGTGCCTATGTCTAAGGCACAAAAGTGCCAAGGTATTAATGTGGGCATGAGCACAAATGCCAGGCATTTTATAAGCATAAACACAAAAGTAGCAAGTACTATTATAGTACAGTACAATATGCTAGACAAAAAAGTACCAAAAAGGTGCCAGATACAAGTGCTAGGCAAAGTGTTAGGCATAATTAATTAATAAATATTAAATTTTTGTACCCATTCTTATGCCCATGCCAAGTTTTTATGCCTGTGTCTATACCTATGCCAAATTTTTGTACTCATGTCTATGCTCATGCCTGAGTCTTTATGTCTATATCTGAGTCTTTGTGTCTATGCCTATGTCTGAAATTTTGTTGAGCATGAGTACGAGCCCGGTTTGCAGACCCCTAGTCAATATGTACTAATTAGAAAAAAGTTATAAAAATATACAAGTAAATACATGTGTAGAACATGTACTGCTTTGTTAGGTTTACCTCAAAGATAGTAAAGTGTCCTAAGGTAGGGTGCAAAAACAAATATGAAGTGATACTAAATCTACTTAGTTTAGTGAAGAAGCTTTTTGAGTTAGAGAGTTGATAATAATAGTTAGAACAAAACCCTGAAGAACTCTGATACAACTTATATGTTTTTAAAAAAGAAAATTTAGCATAGAAATTTATTAAATATTGTATTTTTACATAGTAAATTTTAAAATTTGCTCTATTTTATATATTTAATTATATAAACTTTATACAAACTTAGATCTAGATTGTATTAGAGATCTTTGAGGTCCTGTTAGAACCAAATAGTTTAAATAGACAACCTATTCAGTTGGGAAGCAAATACAGCAGATAGTGTGGAACCCTTAGCATAGCACTAATATTTCAGACAAACCACTTAAATTAGGCACCAAAAATGCATATATAGCTTGATATATCATCATTGTAATTACAATATAAAACATTGTCTATACTTTAATAAAAAGTTTTTTAGGCCAATAAGGTTACCTTAACACTAAAAAAAAAACAATAATATTAATAAAGTATAAAATTGGGTTATATTATATATAATATAAATAAATATTCAATAAATATTTAAATATTTATTCAAAATTTTTTACTAAATATTCAAATATTAAAGTATTAAATGAATAAATATTTGAATACAAATTTTTTAACCAAGTTAAATCTCTACTTTTATATCTTATTGTATACAGAATTTATTGCTACTACACAAGAACATCCACAAACAAAATTGTCTAATATGCATTTATCAAAATTTTCAAATTATGAGCAAAGGTTAGTATTTACTTTAAATTATAAATAATAAAGTAAATACAGTATAAAGTTAACTATATTATTTTTTAAAGTGAATTAATTCAAATAAATGAGAAAATTAACAATACTATACTTAATACTTTTTTTTTTTTCAATAGTAGCTACTTTATTAATTTTCAGTAGTTAAGTTTCTTTTTTTGTCGAGACGTACAAGGTTTTATCAATACAGAAACTTCTAAACTAACTGTATTCCCTACCAGTTATAACAAAGCTTCACTTAGCTGCTTTAAGGTGTCTAAGTATAACCATCTAGCTACAGATTTTCCTCCCCTTTGGCCCCTAACTTACTAGAGGGTTTTTCTCCGGATCAACAGAAGGCCATGCTTACCCTTTTTTTACCAATTCATATATACCCTGCTATATATACTACTGTATAATGTCTACTAGTTATAATCTAACTCTCATTACTTATCATATTACTCCTAATTCGTTTCTTGTATAACTTCCAAATTGGTGTCCTAGGAGTAGATACTCTTCTTGCTTCCAGTTTGGTGTCTCTCGAAATATTACTTCAGATCCTAATCTATATCTCAAGCCAGGTGCTGCCACTATTCAAAAACCTATATCTAAAGCCATCTGCTGCTGCTATTAGGAGAGCTATTTGTATAGTTCTAGATATTCGTATTGTATACCACTTAATTAGGCTACTACCCCTTTTTTAATACTCCCTATCAATATGTTAATACAGAAGTCTAGATTCTTAGGATGGGAGTTAAGTACTTCATTTAATTACTGCTACAAAGCAGTAACCCAGATCCCACTATGTTTACTACTTCTGGATATAGTGCATATAACTATCCTTCCAATCAAGATCCCAATGCCATCTTAGGGTTATTGGTGCTACCTTGCCAATCATGGATTCATATGCACAGCCTTTTGCAATATTATTTTCTATAACCCATATCACACACAGTGCCTGATCTTCTCTATGGCTTGGGACTCCTTCCAAGAAATTTTTTATTAGCCAAATATATACTTCACATGGTCTTATTGCCACAGGGTTTCACATTCAAAAGCCCCCAAAGGTTATAGAGATAATTAACTCAATTAATTACCACTAGCTATAACTAAACCGTTGATCTTGTCTGTGAAGAGTTAGGTGCCACTTAATACTTTTTTGAAAAAATTAGAAATGATTATCAAAATGGTAGTTTGCAGTTTCATGCTGCATTGGACAAATTTACTAGATGACATCATGCATCAAAAGCAATTTCATTTGCACAGCTATCCTCTTTTCTTTACAACAGTAATGCAGATCCAATCTATATTAAAAATGATGCTATGTTTGCATTTAGATTAAATCTACCAAACAGCACAACTCTGAAAGTTCTGGTAACACTAGACGAAAGTTGCATGCTAAAGCAAAAACAAGTAAAGAAAATCGGGATCCTCAGATAATTTCAAGTCGGAAGAAAAGAAAGTACAATAAAAAAGAGCATAATTTGTCCAAAAATATTTCAAACAATCAATTAAATTAATTAAATTGATTATTTATTGCATTAAAAAAAAAAATAATAACATCATTTCAGCAAATTTCTACTTTTATAATCTGCTGTTTCAATATTTTTTAGTAATTCAAGAGTTTAACGCTTTAAAATTCAATAATTGTAAATTTAACTTTTTTATAACGTTAAATAAATATGGTATTGTTATCGGTATTGGCAAAGATTGTAAATTTAAAAATTCACACGTGATATGTCAGACTTTGTGGCTTATGCGCCACCAACCTGGCACACATCGAAGAATTGCATTACTAAAATCAAAACTCCAATGTCCCAAAATTATAGCTGTTTTCGGGAGCCCTGATTTCCCCCACCAGTTGTGATTGGTCGCATGAAATACCATCTTCAATTGGGTAAACTAGATCATGCCACCGCAGCCGCAAAATCAAAAACATTATTAGTTTTTCTTAAAAAAAAACAATTCAAATAATTATTAAGCAAAAGTTTATGCACTTTCTTGTAGTAAAAAAAAAAAAAAAATTGAAATAATCTAAACAATCTAAACATTAACGAAAATAAGTGCTTCTGACACAACCAAGAAAATTTTATAGTCTTTTGTTCGGTACTTTATTCTCAAGATAATAAAATTTTGCTTTACAAGCTTGTAATTTTAAAAAATACCAAATCTGTTTCAAAATTCCTTAATTATATTCTAGCCGCAATTTTACTTTTGTTTAAAAATAATTAACACGAACATTTGAAATATTTTAAATTCCTTTCATCAATACTGTTACAATACCACAAATAAATAGAATGCTACTGCAAATTGCTAATTAATGGTTTTTTTTTTAAATACTAATACAATAATGTACTCAAGTTTTCAAAAACCATTTTCCCGAAAGAAAAAAAATAATTAGTCAGTATTAAGTTCTTTCAGGAAAATAGCTTTCGGAAATCATACAGTAACCCTGACAATATTTCAATAGGTGCTAGTTTGCTAATTAAAAATGCTGAAACTAGAAGTTATTGAAACATCTGATATTAAATATGAAAACGATGATTCAGAATTGACAAATGACGCTGGTATTTCCCAAAATGAAGAAGCAACGGAAAACTTTCTACCGACTGTAAAGAAATTCAACAGAATACTACAGCAAAATTGGAAAATGACTCAGCAAATAATGAAATAATTCGTGGTTATGAATTTTTTTTCAAAAAATTTAGCCAAATTGCAAACAAAATTATTGAGATTCCATTCAAAAACCCCTTCGTCGAACTTTTCCAATTTTCTTTATTTGAAAAGTGACAACACCACCTAGTAACAATCGATCAACATAATGGATCGCTTCAATAAGCAATAGCTAAAATCACTCGCTGCTAAGGTGCTAAATAATTTGTTAAATAATTAGTAATAAAATAAAATAAAGCAAAGCAAAACAAAAAAAAATAAAATTAATACTTATTTTGTTTTCAGATTTTCGCATAGCAATATAATTTAAAAAAGTGGATATAATAAAAAATTTTCGGCAAAAATTTATTTAAACGTTCATACGAAATTATTACTAAAAACTTGAAAGTGCTAAAACCCAAAAGAGCAAAACGTTGAAAATAATTATTTTTTTAAAAGAAAAAAATTTTTAATCAATGTAATCATTGCGAAAAGAAGTAATTTATTCTTTAATTGCGACGACGCATTAGATGGTTACGTAAAATTTTAGCCACCCCATTAATGATGTAATTGGTTTCGTCCAATGGAAAATGATATTTGTATTCGTCCAATAGGAAGTGGTGGGGGAAATTAGTAAACCCAAATTGCAGCCCATCGGCTTTGGTCACTTGGCTCCATTGTGCAGCTAAAATCGGCTTCGGAATAAGCCATTAACAGCTCTGAAAACTACGTATTTAAAAACAGTTGACAGTAATCCGCATTTGGTTAGTTCTATTCCAAAGAACAATAATAAAAAAAAGCAT
The DNA here is from genome assembly GCA_910591965.1 of Dentiscutata erythropus. Taxonomy (NCBI): domain Eukaryota; kingdom Fungi; phylum Glomeromycota; class Glomeromycetes; order Diversisporales; family Gigasporaceae; genus Dentiscutata; species Dentiscutata erythropus. Next base: position 10,438 of record CAJVPY010005613.1, read on the forward strand.
TGATCGTTATTCACTTTAATTAGGACAAAAACCTATTAAAGCAATAAAAAATACAAGTTGAAAGTTCGCTATGGTTAAACAATCCCATAATATAGTGCTATGTAATGCAATATTGTGAAGTTTAAGTGCAGAATTTCACGTTTCATTGCATTTAACGAATTGTATGTTTTATAGGCACGTCCGCAAAATCTCATACGTAACTGATTGGAAACTTCGTGATATATATTTCGCAATTCTTGAATGTGCCAGGTTGATAGCGCATTGTAAAGGTGTGACCTCTGCGGATCATAATGTCATATAAAATCATCGGTATAAAATTGAGTATATGCTTATAAATGATTGGGTCGGGTTGGGTCGGGTCAGGTTTATAGCTATTTTTATTATTCCTGGGACACCTATAAAAAAACTTGCCAAAAAATTTTTCGGCTAGTAAATTTTTCAGCATGATCGGTATATAAAAAATATTATATCTACGTCATAAATTAAATATATTTTTGAATTTGTTCAATTTTTGTTTATAGTAATATTGACGTCTAAATTAAATATATTTTTGAATTTGTTCAATTTTTGTTTACTGTAATATTGACGTCTAAATTAAATATATTTTTGAATTCACTTAATTTTTATTAACTGTAATATTGATATAATATCTACATCTAAATTACATCGTTGATCCAATTCCAAAAATCACCATAATAAATATAATACTGTTCTATGTACAAATAATTTTATTATTATAACTGTATAATGTCAACATTATTAAAATTTCATTTAAACACTTGCCCAATATGTTTAGTGTGTTTAATTTGTGTGAAAGTTTATGGAAAAGATTGTTCTTGTCAACCAATAAAACTT
>CAJVPY010005614.1:0-11290 GCA_910591965.1 Dentiscutata erythropus
TTTACTAGTGAGAAGGATATTTTATTTAATCTTTTTGATATCACTTATGCTGATTTTTGCAAAATCCTTTTTTTAGCGTTTAAAAAAAAAAAAAAGAGCTTGATTACTGGTGATTACTATTGATTTATAATTTATTTTACTACGCCGATATTATAATTTATATCGTGATATCGGAGTGGTTTTAAGAAATCAGAAATCACCAGTAATCACCACGATTTTTTTTTTTATTTGATAATTTTTAAGAGGAGATACAGAATTTTGTAAACCGCAATAATTCTAACTGAAATGCTGTAGATAGTATATTTGTTTTAAATAAGAACGTATTAATTTTGTTTCAAACAATACTGATTAATAAACAATCATTATGCTCACAGTAGATTTCGGGGAATTAGGGCGTTCTATCTCACTATTACACGCAAATACGGTTTTTCTCAAGCGCTTCAATCAATGGGTCAAAGTATGCAGGTTATTTTGAGCCATGGCCCGAATTTAGGCCAAAATTACACCCTTGTTATTACGCGCAAATACGGTATGTCGGGAATTAAGCTTTAGGAAAGTATTCTTAATCAATCAATCGAGTTTGTCATTAAGATAATAAAGTAGTTTATTATGTGAAGAAAAGTTTAAATAATAAAAAAATGAACAGCGAGTTTACTATTTCAATCAAACAATTTTTTACTCCAACCATCTATTTTTTTGTGCTGACTTATCAAAAATTTATACAGAGAGACTTCTTTAAATGCACCCCATCGGGACCATAGTAAAAAATTTCAAATGTGCACTTAGAGAGGGCGTGCGAGCAAAATATTTAGTGCTATTATAAGCTGAGGCCAGACTATACCGTGCATTTAAAGAGATTTTACATAGAACGTGCATTTATAGAGGGTGCATTTAGAGAGGTCTCTCTGTAAATAATAAAATGAATAAAAGTATTGCTCAAGCGTTTCATATTTTTGTAAAAATTTTTCAAATATCTCAATAATATCGTCATTTATGTTATTGATTTTATCCAAACTGTTATGACAATAGCCAAAATTACGCAAGAATACTTGTGCGCTATTTTGATCATTATCTTGATAACACCCTCAATCAAATGTTTAAACCATTTCGATTTAAATATGTGTTGTGTGTAGTATGGTCTAAACTCCCATTCAATTTTATGCTACTGTATTTAATAAAATCTTTTAGTCCAGTGATCAAAGTTAGGTTTAGAAGTGATCATCAAATTGTCTTTTCGTTTCGTTAAAATCTTCCAATTTTTCCTTTGACGATCATGATTATCATTTCATCAGCCCGGTAAAAAATTCGACCGAAAAAAATAAAAAATTGTTGAATATTAAGAAAATAAATTAATAAAGCTAGAGAAAAAACTTTTAATAGTTTCAAAGGCCAAATAGTATATAAAATTAGTCTTACGTTCCAAATTTTTTCCGCTGAGCATGATGAGCATGATCATGAGCATGATCAATATAAGAAACGCAACCAATTTCGTTTCGTGACACCTTGAGTTCTCATTTTGTAATTTGTATAACTAATATTTGAACGCGTTTTTTCGTACGTTAAAATAAACAAAGATATTCATTAGAATAATTCTGTCATTTTCCAAACCTATAACGATAAATTTATTAACCGAATTTGGTTAATTATAACTCGACTATAAACTGATCGCTAGACGATTATTATTATTATTATAGAAATTGATATACGACTGATAATCTGCAGAGAATGAGATGCAAGGTTAACGAAACTTCGCTTGAAAGCATTTATAATCTTTATGGGCAAGATCATAAAAGACTGGAAAATATAAATATATTTTTAATCCAATCTCATGGTAACTATTATTTCATGAAATGAATATTACATGATTATATATTATATACTAATGACAAAAATTTCTGAAATTTTCTCAGTGAAAAAGAAGCGACTAATATTATATACAGTACTCTAGCATTCTTAATTTTTTTTATTTTTATTAAAATGTATGTTGAAATTTTTGTTCGTTTCTACAATGAAACATTGCAAGCCAGCCCGGTTGTGACTTTTTATTTCTATATGAAAGAATAATACATCTAGAAGAAAAGAACAAGCAACTTGAAAAACGAATTCTTAATTTAGAAGAAAACTCAAATCGAAAAAAAAAGAGCGAGAGAAAGATTTGAGAAGCCTTGTAAGTTTGTTGGGCTGTGAATTTTAGAGAATTTGGAGTAATAATGGATCGAGTTGGGTGAGTGTTTCTCATTGAATATGATGAATCGTTATGTATCCTAAGTTACACTGTCGACTTGAAGTAAAATATCCGAGAATTGAAAGCTCTTCGTGGCCAACTGTTTAAACAGTTGAACGTTCTTCTCGGTTTTCAAGGATTCTGTCTGTAGACTTCCACTTGGGGATTTAATGACGAATAAGATGGCTCCAGCTATATACGATTATGAATCATACTCAATTTTATCTATCATTATAGGATAAATCGAGATGGTGGTAGGGATATTATCATCCAAATATGTGGATTAAGAGGTGTTATACAGTGTAAAGCTTATTACAATCAAAATATAGGTATTTTTAGTGTTTTTTTTTTATTCATCATTTTTTTTTATTAAAATTTAATTAAACTAATAATTGAATCATCCTTCAGATAGGAAAATTGTAGATGAATTTAGAACGGTTATAAGAGATGGGGAAGTCTTTGTGGATATCAAAATAAAAGTCAGACTGGATCTAGAGTAGGAGAATTTCTGGCTAATGCCCTCGCTTTGAACACTTCATTAAAATAGGATTTTCATTTTGGAGTTGTGGTTCTTTAATTTTAATTTTTTTCTTCTTATCTTCTCTCTTAAATCCGTGGAACAGAATCCAGTCTAGGTTCCGGTGTCCTAGCACTTTTTTATTTTCGCATTTTATCTCTTTTCACGTTTATCTCTTTCTCTTGTGCGCATGAATCAGTAAGTAACGAGAAAGAAAAAAAAGTAAGAGTGTGTGAGGTGGTTTTGGAGATAGTGGCAGATCTTTTAGCCGCAGAAGTATATGAATTGCAAGTTGTTTTTATTTCTTTTCTTGTTTCATTTTTAGTCGGGTTGTTTATTTTTTTTATTTCTTTTCTTGTTTCATTTTTAGTCGTTTTGTTCATTTTTTATTTCTTTTCTTGTTTCATTTTTAGTCGTATATATATTTATTTATTTGCTTGAAAATAAAATATGCTTATAAAAAAAAGTAAAGCACCTTCGAACTAACATTTTCTTATGATTTGTGAGTTATCTTTAATGGCTATCAATGAGGTACTAGAAGTTTATCCCGAAAATTCAAACCCCAAAAACTCAATACTTCACATTTTCTAGTGGAATAACTCTTAAATAGGGATGGATCGGTCTTCGTAAAGACCGGGACCGGACTGTAAAAGACTGAGGACCGAATAATTCTCAGTCCTCGGTCTGGAATGACCCACCTAGTATCGCCACCAAGTTCATGTACGTTGCTAATGATTGATACAATAATGACGACATTTGATAAATAATAATAATACACGCAATAATAAGAATAACTATTTAGCTTTCTTTAATATATCGTAAAATGGAAAATCCAAAAGTTCGTCTTGTCGAATTATATAACCCATTATTGCATTTCAAAGTAATCACGCTTTGAGTGTTCAAACCCGTATAAATGAAAGAAAACGTGAAGAACAAATTTTAATGATATTTGTAAGCAAAAAGAAAATGCCATAAAATCCGAAGAGATTAAACGTATAGTTTATAATTTATGAATAGCTTATGGATATTGGAGAAAGCAATATGCATATGAATCTTGAGATAGTTATAGATATTTCTCGATAATGAATTAGAAGTAAATGACGCAGAGGAGGTTTTTGTAAGTTCATTAGCACTTGAGATCGTAAAGATCTATGAAAAGGAGATATACGTTTATCATAAAAAACATGATAATAAACAAATCAAGACTACTTCATTTACCTATTTGGTGTAATTGTCGCTATGAATAGAGGTGGGATCCTTTGAATATCCATTATGGCTATTATTTCCAAACAAAAAAAAATGGTTTCGAAGCATTGAATCGAACTTTAAACCTATCCAAAAAATGGTGGATGGCATTTTAGATTTCGAACAAGCAAAAAAAAAACTTCAAAACTTGGAGTGATCGTAACAAAAACACATTTACTGGTAGCATTTTATGTATTAAAAAAATTTGAATTTGAATATAAAATGCATTTAAATATTTGAATTGAATATAAATGCATTTAAATGTTTGAATTGAATGTAATCAACTTAGAGTTTGCAGTGGTAATTAAGTAAATTCTAGTAAATAATAATAATTTTTTTCAAAAATCTTGTGATTCTGTTATTATTGTGCTTAGATTGAAATTTAAAACCCGATTACGTAAATGAAACCTGCAATCAGTTGACCAACATTAAATGATCGGCAATGATTGGCCTAAAAAAACTCCTAACTTTTACCCTAACCCTAATCTCTGACGCAAGTTTAATCTGACGCACGCTAGGTGCGTTCTCTTCCACGGTTACAACACCAGTCTTGTATCGAACAAAAAACGAACCTAGCATCACCCAAAAATCAGGTACGTAGTGATGCTTAAATTAAATTTTCCGATAATTCATTTTTATGTCAGATAATTTTGTAATTATTGCAAATCAATATACTACTTTTTTGAAAAATAAAATTTTTTTGTAATTATTATAAATCAATATACTACTTTTTTTGAACAATAAAAATTTTTACTTATTTTTTGCAAATCGTGCCGAAAGCATAAAGCTTTAAAAGCTTTTCAAGGAAATAAGACTTCTTTCGAACGTTTAGTACGTGTTAGAGATAGTAAAAATGAAAGCATGAAGAAAGTAATATGGAAAATTCTACAGATACAATTTACCAGCTCTTTGTAAGCATGGATAACATTTGTGAAAATTTGTAAAGTGTAAATAACAATTAATAAATTAGCGAAATTTCCTTGGAGATAGAACAAGATCAGCACGAACAAAACATTGCAATTGCAAATAAAGTTATCAAACTTGTTGAGCAGGGTGATGAATACATTTGGACGAATATTATTGCGAAGAATCTACGATTAACAAGGCAATTGAACTGAAAACAATTCTTAAAATATGGGTCTTTGCCTTGAAAATGACCTTACGGTATCATGTACCGTAAGGTCATTTTCAAGGCAAAGACCCCATATGTTATTTTATTTTGTTTATTTATTATATTATAAATCTAGCAAAATTAGCTTTTAGGCAGAAGAATTTATTGAAAAATCATCAAATCTTCAACAAAACAAATAGCTAAATGCGGTTGAAAAAACCTTGATCAAAAAATGGTAAAGAATTTCGAAATGCAACAATATTAAGAAAAATATACATTATATTGACAGTAATGATTTTCAAAAGATTTATGCAATAATTCAAAAGCTATGAAATACTTGGTGGCTATAATTTATTTGATGGGATAAATTTCATTGCGCAAACATGTAATGTTTTATTTTTTATTTAGATCTAACCTTTATTAAGTATTTTTTTAAATTATATAAAAAAAAAAAAAAATTAAATTTGTGATTTATCTTTTATTGGTATATGAACTTTCATAATTAAAGTATTTCATCTTGTACTATTTAAATTATTGTACATTAATTTGTCGGGAATTTTGATTTAAGTGCCGCTACGTAACTGATTTTTGGGCGATGCTAGGATGGTTACCGAACAAAAAAAATTCAATGTGTTGGATGATATTCGATCAACACGTTGAATTTTCAATTTTGACCAGTGTTGGTCTTTCTGAAGACCATATAAATTAGTTACGATTGGTTGTTTCATGTTTTTAATCAATTTTATTAATTAAATGTATTATCACATTCTTAGACTTAGACGGTCTGAAACTAAAATTCGAAGTCTTGAACCACCATCGGCCAGAATCTATGGTTCCAAACCATCATTCAAGGCCCAGAACCGAGATCTATGGCCCGAAACCACTACCCATCTTCAGGGACCCGTAAAATTTTGGTTTTAAAAACTCTGATAACAACAAAAAATTTAGGCAAATTTTAGCTTAAATTTAATAAATTTTAGATAAATTTTAATTTAAATTTAATAAATTTTAGATAAATTTTAATTTAAAGTTTTAGTTTCACATAAAATTTCATCATACCATGATCTAATAATAATTCCACACCATTGACGGTTTATGAAAATAAATTCTTATGATCATGACGAAAGTTATTGAATATTTCGTAGTGGCATTGTTGAGACGAGAATTTAACTACTTCCTAGATCTATTAGAGGATGTAAATTAAAAACTCAGTAAGTTTATTGAATAGTTAGGAAGACATTTATATGATTAGTTAATTTTTGTAGATCTACCCGTGATTTCCCGTGGTAATTAACCAATCAAATACATAATTTTTAATTAATACTACAAAACGAAAGAAACTTCGTATAAAGAAGCTTACAAAATAATAAATGCACGCGAAAGAACTTATTATTAACATGTAGAGAATGGATAGATACGCATAAAGTGGGCAAATACGATGTTTATTACTGATAAACCCAAACTATTAAAGAATATACCATATAAGATATAAATTAAAACTATTAACAAACTCAAACACACTACAAGAACCGACCAAATTTAAATATTAAACCCGGTTCTTATTGTTAAAGAGCTTGTACCTATTCAAATTAAACAGTTAGAAATAAAAGCTTATTTAAATCTAACGTAATAAAATAGCTTTAGACGAAAACATTTCTGGTTACCTTCACTCTACAGTATAGTTTGATATGGTTCAATAAGCGGTAGGCATATTTTGCCTTCTAAGTAAAGTTCGCGGGGATACTGATTATTACTGATTATTACTGATTATTTTTGCATAGTGAATATAAACGTTCTATCGAAGCGAAAAATGGCCTTTGCGGTGATTTTTATTAGTGAAGCGTTGTGTTCCCAAAAAGTACTTTAAAGTGTATAGATAAGTTACCCGGGCAATTGATTTACATCAGCCAATCAGACGAATGTCCTCCTATGAAGTTTGTATTGAATGCGCTTTTTCTAATAACGATAAATTTTTATATTTTTTCAAATTTTCACGATTCAAGACTTTTGCACATTCCTTTCTTACATTTGTAATTTGTGGAACCAATTACTTACTATAACCAATCACTTACTATAACGAGAATGACTTCTTCAGAATTCGGATATATGACATAACCACTGAAGCTGACTGATTCATACTAACGGCAGAACCCGAACAAAAACCAAATAGTTGTTTAATCAAAGGAGTATATATATTATTTGTTAAAGTAACAAAGCTTGTAAAAAACAAGTTTTTAAAAATAATAAACATAGTAGCCTTATCAACACTGCCCGAATACTTGTTAACGAAAATTTCCGAACAATATAATCAATATCAAAGTCACTATTTTTTTTTTTCTAATAACCAATAAAATTGAGGACTTATGAAATTTGAATTTGATTAATAGAAAGTTGGTACTACATACCAGATACTGTATCTACAGTACCATAGCAGATAACGTACGCATGTACCATTATAGCTCTGCATTTGCCCGATGCGTTTCTTGTTAAGTATAAGCAATATAGCGATTAATTACATATCTACTGATTGGCATAGTTGGGCCTTAAATAATGTACCCTAAAAAAATACAATTAATTTATTTGATTGGTTGATCATAAAAATTGTCCCTAAAAATATATATAAATTTAATACATGTTATGGTACATGCGTACGTACAAATTCCCGCCAAATTCTAAGAGTCATTATCCAAAAAATTCAAATTTCATAAGTCCTCAATTTTTATTGGTTAGCCACTCCAAGCAGATTCTTTGTTTAACATAACATAAAATATTTTATAGAGGGGGGAGGGGAGAGGGGAGAGGGGGAGGGGGAGTAAAAAAAATACAAAATAAAAAAATCACTGCAATTTTATTGGCTGAAAAAATTTAAAAAAATTAAAAAACTAATGCTGCAATTTGATTGGTTAATATCATGTATTATATTTATATAAAATTTTAAAAATCCTTATTAGAAAAAAAAAACAGTGACTTTGATATGTCCAAACCAATTGGACATCAAAATTCACAACACTGTGTTCGGGTGTCTCGGAGTAAAAGACCAGCCTATTTCCGATATGGTTACACGAATATTGAAGTAATGTCATATGAATATTATTGTTATTAAATAAAAAAAAATACTAACCTACGAATTAAGCAGTACAATACAAGTAACTCTTGTTATAGTGATCGGGCTGTGAAATTTTCTTTATTATGTCGAGAGCATATTAGTAAATTGAGTAAATTCACTATATCGAGAGGGCTTTTATATATACTGTTCTTTCTTCACTATACTTATATCGAGAGTTCACTATAACGCGAGTAACTTGTATATTCCTTTTATACGCGATCTAACGCGATCCAACTCGATATAACTTGATTTGCATGACGAGACGTTCGTCAAGAATTTTATTGGAAAAGTATTGAGTTGACGATAGTTATTATTATTATTATTATTATTATTATTAAAAACTTGTTTTTTACAAGTTTTGTTACTTTAACAAATAATATATTACATATAATATATATACTCCTTGATTAAGCAATTGTTCGGGTTCTGCCGTTAGTATGAATCAGTCAGCTTCAGTGGTTATGTCATATATCCGAATTCTGATCTCATCAAGGAGAAGTCATTCTCGTTATAGTAAGTGATTGATTATAGTAAGTAATTGGTTCCACGAATGTATAAATGTATAAATGTAAGAAAGGAATCTAGAAACCCGTGAAAAAATACAATAAACTTATTAATTTACTCCGGTGATCTACAGTATTGTACAATATATAAATTTGTAATGTAATAATTTTTTAAAAAAATTGTTTCAGAAGCAAATAAATATTGCATCATCCGGAATTTTATGCTGATCTACTCTTATCGCTATAACCTCTAATATTAGTTTTTCTATCTCTATCCTTTTTGGTTGTGATACTCGTGCAAAATATCGATATACATAATTTCCAAAAGATATTTAAATAAATTATCTAACGATCTAGGGGGTGATTAAATTCTCATATCAACCTTATCTCAAGCTTTATCTCACCATGCTACCACTACCTCTCACGAAATCCTCCATAACTTTCGTCATGACTGTAAGAATTTATTTTCATTAGCACTTGTAGTGTAGAATTATTATTCAATATTGTGGAATGAACCAAAACACCGTTTTGAAGATGAAAGGATTATATTCACACTTATTCTAACGTTAGACCCTAATGAGCAAACTTCATTGAATTCATTGAATGCATGAAGAACATTAACTTTTAATTTTTCAATATAGATGCCAAAAAAAAACCTAGAACTAAGTCGTATGCTACCTTAAAAAAAGCAGGAAGCAGCGGAACAAGTGGACCCTAGAAGCGTCGATAAGATTGATTGCGAAAAAAATAATGTAATTTGCTGAATTCTTATTAGAAGTAAAAGTACTAGTGCATTCTGATATTGAAGATTTTATACAATAGGTTAGTAACGAACCTTGAAGAGAATTCTATTTTGATTTCTTTGAATCTTACATCAGTTCTACTTGGCATTAACGGATTTTAAACTTCTTTAGGTATTTATAGATTTTAAGAAACTTTATGCAAAATAATACGACGATAACTTCGTTAAATCTTTGCGGGAATAAAAAGTACAAAGATAAGGCAGAAGTAGGAGGACATTTAGCGGAGGCACCTTGTACGAACAATACATTGAGACATTTGAAACTCCAAAATTATGATTTTGGATTAAAAATTAGAAAAAAATTTGCGGATGCAATTTGCAAGAACGCCTCGTTAATTTCTCTGGTTCTTCGAAATAATAATCTTGGGAAGTGCATTAGCTGATGCACTTCGCGAGAACAGTATATTGGAATCACTGGTTATTAATTATAACAATCTAAAATTTGAAGGAGGAGTTGCATTTGCTAATGCACTTCACAGGAACACTTCGCTGCAAATATTAGACCTAAAAAATAATAACTTAGGACAAAAAAAAAAGGAGGATATTATATAACTTACTTCAAACTCTAACCTTCAAATATTAAAAATTCGACGAATAAAAATTTTATAATATATTTTTTTGATTGAAATTTAACTATGCGTTTTGATAATGATAACATGATTACAATACACCCTCCCAAAACTGATAACCTGCTATAACCGATATTAACTGATACCCAAAAGACCAGATATCTATAAGATATCGGTTTTGACAGGTAATATAAATCGTTTTGATTGGCTCAGATCGGGTTTTGTGCAACAGATTATATATATAAGAAATATAATCCAGCCAATTATATTTATTTGTGATCATGTGACAGCAGGCCATTGGTATTTTAAATCAATTTTTAAATTTGATAACCTCTCAAAACCGATATCGGATTTGAGAGGGTGTAATTAATAAATTATATATTAAAAAGTATAATTGATAAATGTTACACTAAATTTTTTAAAAATTCGAAATTCTAGAGTTTGTGATCAATCAATGAGCCTAGACTAAATTGACTATATAAATCATTATATATTGAATGTAGTAATTATTTGGTCTTTGGTCCAGTGTTACGAAAAATTAGTGTATAATTTTTTCTCAGTGTAATTTGCCTTAGGACCAAACAATGATGTTTCCTTTTTGTATATGAGATCGAGATGGGTAGTGGTTTTGGACCATGAGTACCCTATGTCCTGCAAATCCGGACTTCCGATCAAAATTCAATATTACAGTCGTTTTTTTATTTATTTTCGTACAAAATAATAATACTATATGTAAAATTTTGTTCTGAAAATTTTTACTTAGAGCCCGAAAGCAGGTTCTTAGTTTTTTTCTTTGTTTTTGTTACGCAAAGATCTTCATTATTTATGACCCTCGGATAGGGTTTAGAGCACAGGGGATACATAGTATCATATAAAAATTTAATATCTAAAATTTTATATAGCATATATTTTTACTTATAATTTTTCGCGAAATTTAAATAGATGCACAGCCTTAACGGTTTAATATTTTAGGACAAAATTTTGTAGAGGCCAATACTATAGCTCTACAAGCAAAGTTACGAAGCTATTTTATTTTTCTTATTTAAATATAAAAATAAAGAAATAGTTTAGTCAACTTTTTAAAATTCTTAAAGTTTAAAGGGGAATGGCTTCGTAACTTTGGTTGTAGAGTTATCATATTGGTCTCTGCGAAATTTTATCCCAAAATAATAAACCGTTAGAGCTGTGCATCTATTTAAATTTCGCGAAAAAC
>CAJVPY010005615.1:0-11289 GCA_910591965.1 Dentiscutata erythropus
GGCAAACTCATATGATCATGAAAAAATTTCTTCTTGTTATTTTTTTTCATGTGTTACTATGTAATTATGTTTATTCCTATATTCAAAATTAAAACACAGCGAGCAACTCCTTACCAATCATGATCATAAATTGCTGGATAACACCAATATTGGGCAAATTGTTGAATACGGTAATTTGGCAAATGATTGGCTAACGTGCTGCAAAGCGGCACGTGTCTATTTGCCAAATTACCGTTATTCGACAATTTTTGCCCAATATTGTATACATATCATCAATTTTTGTAAAATATGGTTCTAAAAAACTTTCAAAATCATAATAATTCCATCCTTCTCCATCATATCTAACTGCTATATTACCTTTGTCTTTTTTTGATTAATTTACAGTATCTTTGACATGATCTATACTCATAATATTAGATTTATAATAATGCAATTTAATCATTCCAAAATATGAATCACAAATAAATTTAGTGTGACCAGAAACCATAAAATTTAGTTCAATTATATTGAATTGTCTAATCAGAGTAAGCTATAAATAGAACCAAAGAGTAAAATTATTTTTATTTTGGCCTCCACAGTTATTATATGTAACTTTTAAGTGTTTTTGTAATGGATTTCAACGAAATAAACTATTATATACGAGATTAAGGGTTGTATTAGCATCTTTAGGTGTTTTTTTTAGAAACTAATGTTCACCAATAAGGTAATTTTTTTGTGTTTCTAAACCAGTATTAGCAACTCCAAATATGTAAATATTAAATGGTGATTTAAAAAATAATCCCCCAGGTTGTTGTGGCAAATAAGGAATCTGTACACTTTGGGCCCAATCATAGCAAATATGTACAATTTCTAATTTTAATTGTTTACTCATATTAATATTGTTATTATAGTGTTGGCGTTCAATTGTTGCAGTTACACGGTGAAGATCAAATTTGGCTTGAAGTTTTTTTTATTTTTTATATTATCAGTAACTCGAATTTCAACATGAAGTTGTTCACATTTATCACAAAGGTCTGATGCTTTTGCCATTAATTGAACATCAGGTGCAGCTTCCTTTCAGATTTTAAGAAATGTCTTATATGACATAATTTTATAGTTTTCATCTTTTATTAATTCAGTAAAATTTATATATTCTTTATAAATATTATTATACGTTGTGTCTAATGGAAGTAAAATAGTTGGCATAGCATTTTGTCACATATGTTAACCTGGTGAAGGAAATCTATAAATATTAGCATAATTATGAATGAAATTACTAATTTCTTGTTTAATTTCTTCATTTATAGTTGTATGATAAAATTAAATTAAAATACATTCTTTATTTCTATGAACATTTTCAACAATTCCTTCATTCTTAATACGAGATTTAATTCAATAAAGTCGAGCTAAAGAAATTCCTATTAATACTACATATGTAGATATACATACAAGATGTTGTGCATTATGATGGTACTGATAAGTAATACAACTACATGATTCTTGACTAGTTTTTTTTTTTTTGTATATTCGCTAAATGCAAATGACACAAGTTGTCCATTGATCCAACTATCCAAGCTATTGTATAACATTTTGCGACATTCTTCTTGTCTCTTAAAAAAATAGATAAAACCCAATCTTTTCAAAACAAGTTTCATTTTTATTTTTTCTACAGGTACATTCTTTTTTTTCCCAAAACTTCCACAATTCTTGAGCATGCTGTCGGACAATATTATCTGTCTCATTCTATTCTTCCATCTCCAATTCAGCAAATGAAAGCATAGTATCATATAAATCATATTGTTCTATATTCAAAATATTAGTATCTTCTATTTTAAACCTTTAAAATTACAAAAAAAAAGAACAATTCAAATATATATATAATTTTATTAATATTGATGAATGTATAAGTAATTATACACATTTATATTTAAAGTTAATAATATCAGCTTTAATTAAATAATGATTTTAAGCAAAGTTAAAAATTTGTATGATTTTATTAATATTAATGAACATATAAGTAATTATATATTCATTTGGGTCCATATCACTTGCCCTACAACAATTTGTTCGACAGCTATTTTTTTAGTAATATTATTAAAAAAATAGCTGTCGGGCAAATTGTTGTAGAGCAAGTGACATGGACCCTATTCATTTAAAATTACAAAAAAAAAAGAATGAATGATTCAAATATTGATGAATATATGAGTAATTATATTTATTTATATTTAAAATTAATAATATCAGCTTTAATTAAATAACAATTTTAAGTGAAGTTGAAAATTCACATAATTTTATTAATATTAATGAATGTATAAGTAGAAAATTCGCTTTAATGAACCTTTAATGTAGATTTCAATAAATAAGATCTGTCAATTTTAATAACTAGAATTATAATTAATGCATAATTAATGCTGGTTAACTTAATGAAATAGCGAATCACCAATTATTTCTGAATATGCAAAATTCTATTTTATCTTAATTTACCTTAATTATTGAAATTGATTAAACATCAATATTTCAATTTAAGGAATTTTGCCCAAATACTCATAATAGTAGAGACTAACCCTTATGCTGCTTGGTTCTACATCACTAATCTCTATATAATCCTTTTTTTTTGTCGACTTCAATACTTGTGGGACCCAACAAATCTGGAAGTGGAATCATTGAATTATTTTCATTTGTAGTATTAAAGATCATTTCTTCTTGATTTTTGATGTGCGTAGCCTTCAAAACTTCTAATAACTCGATTGTTTTAGAGACATCTTTCTATTAAATAAAATAATTTAATAATTTATTTTTTAAAAATGTAAACAATAGATTATTTAATATGTATATACCCTTATTTTTTCAAATAAAATCATAAACAATAAAATATGATGTCTTTCATTAAAGGTTGTAGATTGGAAAGGGCCCTGCAATTTTTTATATATATTATATTCCTATTTTATTATTATATTATTCTATTTTTATTGATATATAAGTTATATATTACTTAACTTCGAGTTTAGAATTTGTTCAACCAGTTTGTTTAGTTAGACTTAACTGCTTTAGTAACTTTAGTCACGTTATTAGATTTAGCTACTTTGTTCAAAATATTAGCTTTAATAGCTTTAGCCCTTTTAGCAAATATAGTTACTTTATTTAATTTCCCAACTATATTCAATTTATTAGCTTTATCAATTTTTTAGGCTAAATGTAACTTATCTAAACCTGTATTTTATTAAGACTGTAAAAGTATAAAAGCAAAGACACTTCACATTGAAAATAAAGAAGAACTCAGAGTTAAGAACTAAGAGTTGGCATAACTCACGAAGAGTTGTCATAACTCATTAGAGTTTGACTCATAAAGAGTCTATTATTTTAATATCATTTCGCTTTAATTACCCCAATAAGTAAAATCTGCATATAATTAGTAGTATAGTCCTGTGATCCTAAACAAGAGCTTCGTGACATAGTCTAAAACTCTATTTGGCCCTAATAACTCGGACCAAGTCTTTTCACACTTCTTTCCACCTTCCAATATTAGAGTTGGATAGAGTTTGGTTGTTTAGTGTTGATTTGGAGTAGTTTAGTGTTAGTTGATACCTGTATTGCCAATTTTCTCCAAGTCCAATCTAGTTTACCCTTTTTCAAGATACAAATACTTTTAGAACTTATTGCATAATATAAATTCCTGGTGATGGTATACAGAGAGTCCAATAGTAAAAAAAATTATCTATAGTTTTATATATTATTGTTAAAAGTTGTAATTTTGTAACAAAAATATATATTTTATTGCAACTTACCATAAGTATGAACAAACCCAACTTTTATTTTTTTGAAAGTATCAATGAACCTATATAGAAAGATATATGCAATTTTAGCCAACATTGCAAGTATGCCTGTTACTTCTTTGAAATGATCTCATTCTGCCCTGGAATGATCAATTAATCTATAATGGCTAGTTGTTTCTAAAAATAACAATTCAATATGCGGATTTCTAGTAGACAAAACGCTATCAACCTTATTGATAGAGTATTTTTAGAAAATTTGATAAAATCAGACTTTTCCATAGCAACAATATGTGCCAAATTTTAATTATCTAAAAAATTTTTTTAAAAAAATAAATCAAATTAGTATGTGATATATAATTTATATAAAAATACTATTCTTTTCATTTTTAATCAGTTAAAAATAATATTGTATTCCATAATATTATTAGATCACTTCCAGAAACATACAAATTGCTGTTATTATATCACTACCTAAAAATTATATCTTTTTAAAAAAACACACAACAATTATATAACTCCAAGAGAATATACATTTTAATTATTATCACACCACTTCTGGAAATTATACCAAGAGAATATATATTTTAAATATTATTATATCACTTCTAAAAACTTATAAATTGCTGTTATTATACCATTTCACAAAAAATTATAACTTTCAAGAGAACACAAATGACAATTATACAACTCCAAGAGAATGTATATTTGGTATGATATATAGAATCATCATTAAATCATTGTAAATTAAAACAAAAATATTATAATAACTTCTTTATGTTCTTCAACAATTGAAGAGTTTAAATCTTTAAAATATTTATTTAAGTAGAAAATATATACGGCCTTTTCGTTGTTAAATGATATGGAATTGTATAATGTATTCATAATTGTATATCGCCAACAAAAGTAATCCTCTGGTGTAGTTTTTTGAATATCATATATGTTAAAAAATTCTTTAAAATAATGTCTTGCTGAAGTCTGGTGTTTGATGCAGGGCTTTTTTTCAACATTTTTTCAGAAAAAATCTAGCAAAGAAATAGTATAGTCACACTAAAAATCAACAACATGCAATATGATTATTTATAAAGACTATATATATATGTAAAATGTGAATTATATTGTAATATAGAAAACCTAAATTGGTTAACTATGTTATTTGACTTAACATGCAGAGGGCAAGGAATGTGTGGGTTGACAAAATAATAAACTGATACAAGAACTAAAACAAAATACAGGATAAAACACAAGAAACCTAAAAAAGAATACTTAAGAATAGTAATAAAGTAGTATAACTAAGACACAATAAAAAGAGCCTTCACAATATAATGGGTAAAATATAAAAACCAAACAAAAATATAACTAAAATAACAAAATAAGGCCTTCACAACGTAGTGGGTGAAGAATAAAAACAAACTAAAATATACTAGAAATACTATAAAAAAGAGCCTTCACAATGTAATAGGTGAAGAATAAAAACAAAACCAAAACAAAACAAAAATATAAAACAAACACAATAAGAGAAGCCTTCACAATATAATGAGTGAAGAATAAAAACAACACAAAACTAAACAAAAAAAATATAAAGAAAACACAATAAAAAGGAGCCTTCACAATGTAATGAGTAAAGGATAAAAGATATACACAATGTGGTAAGAGTATAGTCAAAAATGAGTATTAGTTTATTAGATAAAGAACAGGACTTGGAGGTAAAAATCTAAGCTAAAGAAAGGGCTTTAAGATAAAAGAGAACTTTTAATAAAAGCTTAGATAGAAGAACCTTGACCTGCTTTGGGAAAAAGGCAGGGTTTATATAGCTTTTTAACATGCTAAGAATGTGTTATTGTTATTTTAAAAACATATCAAGGTACTATATGTCAAGGTACTATAATAAGGTGCTATATCAAGGTACTATGCCAAGGTACTATGCCAAGGTACTATACCAAGGTACTATGCTAAGGTACTATGCTAAGGTACTAAGCTAAGGTACTATGCTAAAGTACTATGCTAATATAACTTCAATTACAAAACGATAAAAAGTCTACTAATAAATCTAATAGTACAAATTTGAACTGTTGTACTTAAACTAGGCTATAAATAGTAATTTGTGTAACTATACCACTGCTAAAATATAGTAATATAACAATATGATTAAATGATTAGATATACTACATTTTATATGATATTATGATTATATTCGATTAAGAAATAAAATTTCACAGCATAGTCAACAATGTTTTAAAAAAAAGATACGTAGCATGGTTAAAAATGCAACAATTTACGTTACGTAATTAAAAGATAATCATAGTACAGATTCAAGTATTAAACAACAAGATATTGTTTTTTGAGCCTTCTGGTTTTTTTTTTATATCAAGCATGCTATAGTATACCCAAAAATGGGTATAAGGTATGCTATATATTAGTATTCAGATATTTTTTGCAATATATTTTAAAAATAGAACCGAATAATATTTTTGATATTAAAAATAGTTACATGAGATTAAAAAAGTAAATTACTTTCTATTTGTTACATAAAAATGTGATTTTAATAAATTATATTAGATGAATAATAATTATTATAATATAGTCTCAGATATTCAATAACTGAAATCAGAGAACTCTCCCCTGTAGATCCTCGTACCAAATTTGAAGCTAAAAGAAAACACACAAAATGGCAATATAGGCACTAGATAGCAAGGTTTCGAGGTCTAAGTAAAAAGAAGCAGCACAAAAATCTACCTTGAGGTACTTAGAAGCACATCTGGTCCAGTTCTCAAAAAAAAGCCATAAAGGCCAAATAGTTAGTTTTCGAAAGAAAATTTTAAAAAAACAACAATTTGGGAGAATCGGCTTTGACCCTGTAGCACAGATTACTACAACAACAAACAAACATGTAACACATCAAACGCCCAAACAAGTAATTAATGTGACTGATCAACAATTGGCATCTGTACAACAACAATCTTCACGTGCAACAATATAATATTAGTTTTGTCACGTGTTGAAAATGGAAAGTTTCACCAAATTCAAAGACCTGTTTAGAAAAGACAAACAGAGCAACGAAGATCTATTCCAGAAACTCAAACAAGATATCCTAATTAAGGATCAAAAGATTGTCGCATGGCTTGGAGTAGATGCTGTGGAATTAATAAGCCTCATTAGAAGAACAATCGAAATGTTCGACTGGCTTAGACACAAAGAAGCAACAGGAAAAGTTCTAACAATAGCTGAACTTGACCTTTATAAACAATCGCTATGTTCACAAGACAACAAAACTAAAAAACCAACTCACAAGGAATTCGGTATCAAAGAAATGCTACTTCTCACAGAATGTGGAACAGTAGACTATGGTGTCAAGGAATTATTAGACATAATTAATCCAGACTTAGAACTAGAGATGAATACCAACTCGAAAATCCAAGAAACCATAGTAGATGTTAATTTTGAGACTCAAACTAAAGTGTAATCAGGCCACAAGTTAAAGCGAGTTATAGATGCGGCAGAAAGTAGTTCTAAGGAGGTGATATCTAAGCATTCATGGCAAGAAGTCTCCTTAGATGAGAAAATTAAAAAAGAACTAGTAAGCAACTCATATAAGGCAATAGCTGCTACTTCCCAGACAAAAGAAAAGCCATACAAGAGTTCGACATGTATAACTCTATGGGACATACCAAATGAAACTAGAGCAAACCAAATTAGAAGGTGTTTGGGCTTTTATGAAAAAGCCACAGTTAAATATTTCATGTCTAATAGGAAAACAAAGACAGTACAAGTAGAGGTAGCTTTTAGAAACTTTAAATGAAAAGAAGAACTTCAAAACTCCTGGGCAGTACACTTCGAAAATAGTAAAATGCTAAGAGTTACATGTAGTTTTCTGAACAAAGAAACACTTATAGATAGAAGTAGATTTAAGTCAATTATAAAAAATCTACCCAAAACTGCGATTGAAACCTCACTGTTAAGGCAATTAAGAAATATAAAGGCAAAAGCAGTATATATTTCTATGAACAGCAATGGCAACCAAAGAGGTACAGTATCCATATACTTTGCCACAAAAGAGGATCAAGATAGGGCAACAAGCCAAACAGTTTTCTATTATAATACAAAACTAGATTGGGCTGAGTCAGTTGGGGAAGAAAACAAGAAACCTTATTGACACGGCAGTGATAAAAGCAAAGTGTTAAGATCTAAGGTTAAAATTATCTCATACATACAAAACGAAAATTCAGAAAGGGTAGAAAAAAAAATAGCAGAAGAGTCCAAGCGTAAATTTACTAGTAAAGATATACAGCCAAAGAATAGTCAATCTAACAAAAAGAAAACCCCAAAAATACAGCAAGATACAGAATCGGTTAAGAGCAAAGAAAAGCAAAAAGAGGTTAATCAAACCGATCTGTTATATGGGATTATAAAGAGACTAGAGTTATTAGAGAAGCAGCGGAATGGGGCAAGAGCCCCAATCACTCCTAAAGGGTGCCATAGGCACTTTAAAAAACACAGGTACCCCGAATAGAAACCAGGTTCAGACACAGGTGGTACCAATAGACAGACCAAAACTGGTTAAGCAAATCAATATAGCAACACACAATATAAATAGGCTTAATGTACACAAACATAGAATAGACATGTTGCTAGATTGGGATGAGAAAAAAGACTTTAATATAATAGGGATAACAGAAACGAATTTGCAAGAAATGGAGGCAAGATATATTCTTAGAAACAATATTAGTTTTAGAGAAATTTGGTCACTAGCTTCGAAAACAAAAAAGAAGAGTTTCGGTGTAGGTTTGCTAGTAAGAGAAGATTTAGAAAAACATGTTGGCAAAATTGAAAGACCAAATGAATTTTTGCTAGTGGTTCATTTTTATTTTAAAGGATACAAGTTAATAATAATTACACTATATATTCCACCAAGCGATATAGAAGTAACAAAAGAGTTATTAGCTATAGTTCAAGATAGAATAGATGAAGTACAAGATGATGCACTAATAGTAGTACTAGGAGATTTCAACTACGTGGTTGACCCAACGTTAGACAAATCATTGCAAATCGATAATAATAGAAGATTAGCAATACACGCTTGGTTTAAAGAGAAGGGTTTTTTAGACATTTTTAGATTTTTCAACCCATACAAAAAGAAGTTTACTTGGAGCAATAGTTCAGTTGCAACAAGAATAGATCAAATTTGGACATCAAGTAATATGATAAATATGTTGCAAGAGGCAGAAATCTGTAATATATCAACGGTAACAGGAAGCGATCATGATTTCACATTTGTAAAATGTGAATGGAGCCCTGATGTTTCATCAAATTGTCAAATAAGAGAAGGGTTACCCAGTGCTAAGCAAAGAGTTTGGAAACTTGAAAAGGCTACAAAAGAAAACTGAGACGATTACCGTGAAGGTCTATGAAAAGGTTTAAAT
This sequence comes from Dentiscutata erythropus, assembly GCA_910591965.1. NCBI lineage: Eukaryota > Fungi > Glomeromycota > Glomeromycetes > Diversisporales > Gigasporaceae > Dentiscutata > Dentiscutata erythropus. Next base: position 9,170 of record CAJVPY010005615.1, read on the forward strand.
AATAGAGTACTATCTGTACTAAAGAAGGACATTCTAGCTACAGATCCAGAATCCCTAGACCAATTAGAGGCAAACTTGAACCAAATATGACATTTAATAGAAAAAGCAATTCTTAAAGCAGGCCAAAAAAATTTACCAAATAAGGTGGTAGATTTCGGAAAAAAGCCTAGTTCTATGAAGAAGAAAAATAGGTTTTTTAAAGCAGCTTTTATGCTAGACAAAATAATTAGAAAAATGAGATCAGCAAGTGAAGAAGAGCTCTATGAAAAGTTATATCAATGGAATAAAAGAATTAGGCAAGTTAATAGATGGGCAGATAGTAGTGTTAAAGAAGTTGAGATACAAAAGTTGTCAGAATAGCAAAAAGATGCAATAACTTGGTAGAAAGTAATCGAGAGTAAGCTAGTAGTAAATAGCAAAAAGGCTAAGAAAAAAGAAATACAACAATATATTTAAAAAAGAGCTGAGCAAATCGTAAAGGAGCAAAAGAAAATGCTAGCTAGCCTGTTAGAGCAACCTTACTGCAAAGTAGTTTTAGATAAAGTACATACACAAACCAGGAGTCAATTAATCTTTTAACTAGCCCGGCAGAAGTCCTAGAAGAAGTTTGGTCGCATTTTCAGAACCAGTTTATAAATAGAAAAGAAGATAGTACTGAGATAGAGAATCTATGGTCTGAAGAATACCAGCCAAAAGATCGCATCCTAGAAGCTTGGTACGATCCAGTAATGCAACCAATTACGCTAAATGAATGGCAGTCAATGTTAAGCGAAAGTAAGGCAAATTCAGCACCAGGAATGTCAACAATCACATATACGCTTCTTAAGCAGGCAAATACAAGAACGTGGCAAGTTTTTAAAAACTTTGCAGAAGCATGTCTACGAGTTGGTAATGTGCCAAGTAAATGGAAGACAACTCAAGTGTATCCAATTCCAAAGGAGCAAGACTGGGAGTATAATTTGAATAAAGTCAGACCAATTGCTTTAGTAGAAGTTTTCAGAAAAGGGGTTACAAAAATTTTAACGAAAAGATTAAGCAAGATTATTAAAGAAAAGGAGATTCTTCAAGGCCCCAATTTTGCAGGGTTACCAGGAAACTCTACAGAAGAGCCGGTACATATCTTTAAGGCCTTACTCGAAGAGGTGGAAGAAAACCAACAAGAATTGTGGGTCCTGTTTTAGGATATGAAGAAGGCTTTCAACTCCGTAAATCTTACTATGTTGCAAAAAGTGCTAAAAAGGATCAAGATTCCAGATGTTTGCTGCAGACTAATTCACAACCTATTCGAAGATAGAAGGCTTAAGGTTATAACAGCATATGGGTTAACGCAAAAAATCAAAGCAGAAGGAGGTATCGATTAAGGTGAAGCTATTTCACCCCTCCTTTGGAGAATCTTTTATGATCTCCTGTTAGATAAGATACAGAAAAATAAAAGCTTGGGTTATAAAATAAAAGTACCAGTATAGATGAAAGATCTGCTAAAAATTAAAAAACCAAAAAGCATTAGGCAAGCAGTCCTTGCATATATCAACGATACCACATGGATTGCAAGTTTAAAGGATCAGCTAGAGCAAACAATTCAAGTAGAAATCAGTTTTTCCAGCTAAACGGTATAGAAATTAATGGCAAACAGAATATAACCCTAAACCCAACATTAACTCTGCATGGTACTCCAACACTCTTTCCAACTTTACTGAGGCTGAAGTTATATCAACTATTAATCAACTTCCTAACAACAAAGCCTGTGGCCCATCAGGCATAAGCTATGAAATGATAAAACACGCTGGCTCCAACTTTATCACTACTATAACTTCCTTTTTCAACCGTTGCCTCCTTTCTCAAACTATACCCAAACAATGGAAAGAAGGACGTATCTTTCCTATTTCCAAAAAACCTATCTTTGATGGCAACTTATCTAACACTAGACCTATTAGCCTTATAGAACATATTAAAAAATTATATACCAAATTACTTACTAATCGCCTCAACCTTGTCTTATCTAAACATAATATTCTTTCACCATTCAACTTTGTTGCTCTTCCCGGTAACTCTACTTCCATACCCATTCATATTCTTAACAACATAATAGAGGATGCAAACTGCAATTCAAACCAACTCTG
>CAJVPY010005616.1:0-11287 GCA_910591965.1 Dentiscutata erythropus
TATTAATAAAAATTAATTATCGAAATTCACGATTTTGATTGGTTGATCATCTTAGGAATTTATCGGAAGTGATCTGCAGTTTGTGTAACGAGCACGGTCGCTCCTGGAGGTCTACTATCATGGGGGATCTTGTATCCGGCGATTTACGGTATGTGAAAACAGCCATAAAGTGTCGGGAAATTGACTATCGGGGGAAATGGAAAATGAAATTGACCCATCGAAATGTCAGTTTCTGTGTATTGTACATTAGACTACACTGTTCAATCTACAGTTAATAAATTCATAGTTGAAATTAGTTCCTTTGAACCAGACGAGGTCTTGAATTAGATGATCCGTGTTCTCTTATAAAAATAGCCCCTCAAGCTGAGATATAAATTTTTTATAGTGGTGATCAAACATAAAGCTAAAGACATTTTATTCGCTTATTTACAAAAGACGATAAATTTCTATTTACAATAATAAAACTACCGTAATTTTCGGCAAATAGTACCCTTTTGTTAAAGTACCCACCTCACCATCAATTTAAGTTATTTATATACTTAAGCATAATTTTTAAAAAAAATATATACAGTATTTTCTTAAAAATGCATTTAAATAAAGTATAGCCATTTTATTTGTTTTATTGTTTATCTTGTCCATTAACGTTATTAACAAAAACTTCGTGTAACCGTTATCTAAAAAAATCAGTCTATATCTATATCGGATATCGATGGTTTATTTTAAGCCCGGCCCGGCCCACTTTGCATGCTGCAGGATCCAATGCAAACATCTATAGCTGATAGTTAATTATCTGCGTGATACCTGTAATAAATATAATAAATAATAACGATAGATAATAAATAGTGTAACCCTTTTGATGTAATGTTAGAATATAAACGGTTCTTTACGTGTATGACAACACCAATAGGGTAATTTTCTTTTAACGAGATATATGTCAAAAGTTTAGAAGGGGTATCTCTCAGAATTATTACTACGTATATACTCTCTTAACGCCATAATGACGTATTAGCCGTATTACGTAGCAGATTTTTAATAGTAATAATAATTATCAGATCTAAAATCCAATGAGCATACCAGTATGAAACCTAAATCTTATCTACCACCAATACCATGAAGTACAATATAAAAGATCCAGATTTCGAGTAGCACGAACCTGATTTTTTTTTTTTTTTTTTTTATATAAAAATAATTGAATTTTGACTTCGACAAAATACACTTCTATTACTGTTAATATAATGTCGAAAAATAACGACAAAAAAAACCTTTCTACCCATTTTATGGCTGGCGGTGGCGCAGGCCTTACGGAAGCGCTATGCTGTCACCCTTTAGATACTATAAAAGTGAGAATGCAGTTGAGCAAAAAGGTAACGAAAATTTAATCTGAACTTCAATATTCGTTCCGTAAAACATTATGAAAATTTATTAAGCTTTAATAATCTTAGGCTACAAGGTCTGGCTTTTTTGAAGTTGCCATTAATATAATGAGGAAAGAAAAACCATTAGCATTATACAAAGGTCTTGGTGCAGTGGTAACTGGGATAGTACCAAAGATGGCCATTCGTTTCTCGAGTTTTGAATTGTACAAAAGTTGGTTGGCTGATAAAACTACTGGCAAAGTCTCAACAACGGCTACATTCTTTGGTATGTCATTGATTCAAGTTCAATTGGGATCTAATCAATTGTTTATTGATCCATCTGTGATTATCATTGATCTTATCTACATCACAAGACATGATCATATGTTAACTTTGTAATTTATTTTAATTTATTTTTTTTTTACCTATTATGTGTCCATAATACATAGCCGGACTTGGTGCAGGTAGCACGGAGGCTGTCCTTGTTGTAACTCCGATGGATGTGATTAAGATCCGTTTACAAGCGCAACGTCATTCAATGGCTGATCCATTGGATATTCCAAAATATCGTAATGCAGCACACGCTGCGTACACTATCGTAAGAGAAGAAGGAGTTCGAGCGTTGTATAAAGGAGTAATGCTGACTGCACTTAGGCAAGCTACAAATCAAGCTGTTAATTTTACCGTGTATCAAGAAATGAAACAGCATATGAAAAAGTTTCAAGGAACCAAAGATGGTCAAGAACTGCCAACCTATCAGCATTTGTTGATGGGTGGCATTAGTGGAGCTATGGGTATTTAATATCCTTATTATGTGTTTTTTACTATTTATTAATTCATGTCATTAAATATCGTTTCTATTTAATTAGGTCCGATTGCCAATGCGCCTATTGACACTATAAAGACGCGAATTCAGAGATCGGCCAGCACTGAAAGGGGGTGGTCTAAGGTTGTGTCAGTAACAACGAACCTCGTCAAAAACGAAGGATTTTTGGCCTTATATAAAGGATTATTTCCCCGTTTAATGCGCGTAGGTGTAGGTCAGGCTGTTACCTTTGCTGCTTACGAGCGTATCAAAATTTACATGGAGATATTATCTCAGAAAGGATGGTTTGCGAAAATACCGGAATAGTTTTGTGCCACACGATTCCTTTTAATATTTTATTTAATATATTTATAGATAATATTGTACGTATACATACATCTTTAATACTAGCAAAATGATTTTGAATCACTTTTTAATTCCTAGAGTTTACTTATTATTTAGGAAAATAATTAAAAAAAGAATAATAATAATTTAACATTAGAAAATGGCATAGTTTATTAAGCAAACACTCGTTATTTTAACGTATATATGTAATGCATACACATTAAAACATCGCATATGAATTTTATGCAAATAGATAAACAATTTAGTAATAATAAATATCATAGTTCTAAAACTTTGTTAGACATATTATAGCAATCAAGTAATTTTTGTAAACCATTTATATAGATAAAGATCATTACATGAGAAAGACAATTAAAGTTTAATATACAATAATATATATATTTAAAAAATGAAACTCATAAAATTTCAGCACCTGATCTGAAAACAAGACAATGCCAAATGCGGAATTTTGGATCTATATACTTATACTGTATATATTATATTTATATCGATCGATATATGTTTGTGCTTCAGATCAACGCTTGCGTCAGGTGTCGTTTTTGCCTGAGTTAGGGTTAGGCTTAGAGTAAGCGTGTTGAGTTGGGTAGGTGTATTGTTAGACAGATCTGTTAATTCTGGTCAATCATCATATTTTTTGACACCTGACGCAAGTGAGCACAACATATATACATATTACTATATACCATCGTTATACGCATTCAGTTATGTCCAAAGCTGACTGATATGGGCTGGGCGCTATAAAAAGGGATGTAAAAAAATTAACATCTCAACGATTATCTAATTTAGATAATCATTGATAATTAATTTTTTGCAGATATTATTTTTTTGTCAAACACATCCCTTTTTATAGCACCTAGTCTATATATTATGTGCGAATTTAACGTGCCAAGAATAAGGATGGATCAGTTCGTCCTGGTCAGTCCGATCCCAATGAGCCAATCTAATAGCCCGTTTTTCGGTCCAGAAGCAATCTTGCGGTCTCTTCGAAAATTTTCAAAGTTTAATATCTTATTTACTAACAGCTAATTTCCATAATTTTATATTATAAAAAAATATATATATTTCTATAATATACAATTTAAAACATATGAATGTTCTTGCTTACCATCGTATTATTTAAAGTTGTCAAATGACAATAATAACACTTCAGCTAACTCCATCTGGAGAGCAATACCTCAATTATTATTTTACTTGATTCATAGGCATTTCTTGTGCTGCTGCATTTGATATCTGTAATAATAATATTCTGATCCGTTGGATTATTTGTTTAATTAAATTTAGCGTTACGGTTAGGGGAAGTGAATGAAAAAATTGAAAAAATTGGCCAATAATCAATTAGTTTTTATATTTTGTAAATCTTTCTATATAAATGAATTAAATTTTTTGAATTCCAATGATGAATAGCTCCATGCGTCAGTACAGTACCATAATGTTGAAAGATAGCAGGTAGCACATTCAAATGATTTTAAAAGATGCATTGCCCCATTATTTTTAATGCGATCTTTACTAGGATACTTTTAGCAGACTGTTTGAATATCAATAGAAATTAATCTTCGTTGATCATAGAGTAAAACAGAACCTCCTCTTTGTTTTACACCAATTCGAGTGTCAAATTACTTTATATTCCTTGCTCTCCATAAACGCTTTAAGGTATTATTTATAGATTGAGATTTAATATAGTTCATCAAAGATCTTATTTTTTTCAATCGATGCATCGACTAATTCGATTCTCTTAATAACTTCTAGATATAGTACATATGAATATATAGTGAAATTCTGAATTATTAAAAAATTCTCTAGTCTTGCAGTTATTGAAGAACACAAGATCATCGAAGAAATTATCAATCGCTAATGTTAGAAGTTTCGCAATCAAGTAATTTTGTAAAGGGCTGACATCATACTGGATCCATTGCGTCGTGTTGTTATTGGAATTATGTCAAGAAGAATTCTGCAATACTAAAGAAGCGCCGATATCGTGGTGAGAAAAATATTTTCTATGCTATTCATATAGCGACCATATAAGCAATCTTCCTGGAATTTACTTACCCACCTTTTTTTCTTTTATACTAATTAAAGCACTTCGATTACAATACCTATATCTCGAATCAGATTTAGGATTGTTTACTCTCTATAATATTATTTAGTTAATTTTTATTAAAAATTATATTAATGTTATATTACAGGACCGCCATCGTTCGTGAGCCTAAGGGTGAGGTTCAATCGGAATTCTGGTGGCTCTCTTTATGAAATTTACAGACGAGGCAGTAAAATCAGCCAGGACATCTAGATTTCCTATTGTTGAATGATTCTAGATCGCAAATTATTTATTTAAGAGCAGATTCATCTCATTCTTGTAGTTCATATTCAGTATTAGGTTCATTATTTACTATTATAAGTATATATGTTTATTCTAGTATTTGCAATTATTCCACGTAGGTATATTTATTGTATTTATGACAAATAGAGTGGTCAGGGTAAATAGAATGATCTGGATCATTAATTACCACATCGTTGGTTTATTTTGTGGATTGAGGTTTGACACTTTATTATAAGAAATGAGACTTCGACATTATTTCATTAGGAATTAGGACTCAATATTTATTCCATTAATTAGAAAACTATTTATTCTAACATTGTTATGTGCCCAACACTTAAGACATATTGGAAACAAATAAAGAAATATTTGTCACCGCTCATTACTGCAAAGAGATATGAAAAAAGTTTATTATTTTGCATTTTATTTCTTTTTTTATTAGTTTATCAATTTTTTATCATAAGGATCATAATCTAAACTGGGACCGGACGATTATGGACTAAGGACAGGATCATTTGCCTTTGGTTCGTTACCGTCCGGCCCCGGTATTTTCAAAGACTGATCCATCCCTAGTCAAGAAGCATAACTAAACATATATAATTAAATGTAATTGATTAATAAAGTTTCTAGTTATTTTAGCGTGTCATTACTAATACTTTAAAAAATAATCAAACCGTTTAGTCCATTCTTTGGCGACTTTGTCGTGTTCTTCGCGATTATGCAAATATTGGTGTGCAATACTTCCGACCAAAGGATCATCTATGGATGTTTAAATTTTTAGATTCGTAATTATTGTAAATTATAACATGTAATTAAATAAAAAATTGTGCTCACGTGGATTGGCATCAGTCAACAGCGAGCATATCGACAACAAGACTTTGGAAATCGTCAAGGCAGGAGACCAATTGTCCTTAAGAATATCAAGGCAAATTTGTCCGGAGGAATTGATGTTACAATGGTAAATACGCGTACGATAAACAACCTAGTTACCGGATATCAGATATAACCTCAATACAATAAAAACTCATAGTTTTGAACGATCACTTTAACTATTCCAAATAATAACAGAACAAAAGTTTCACCTTTGGAGGCTTGAACGGGTAATCTTGTGGAAAAGTAATGTCCAAGAAGAAAACACCACCGTCGTATGGAGAACCTGTAGGTCCTGTAATAGTAGATGCCCATTCGTACAAGTTATCGCCTTTTGGCCCAGCACTAAAAATATTAACGTGAACAAATTAATGATCTATGTGAATAAAATACAACTTAAAGTAGAACTATGATTGCAAATGTTGGTAATCTTTAATCAAAGTTGATTAGTGTAGCGAACCTGCAATTGCAAGGGGGATCGAGACTAATTTCAGCAAGTTCTTTCTGAATCCTGGTAATGAGTGCAAGAGTTTACCAAAAAAATATAGCATCAATACGAGTTTATTGATCAATAAGCATAACGCATTAATGCAAATCATTTAAAACAACGTGTTTGAGAAAAAGAAAAAAAAAACAATGTTGGTGTAAAGATTTTATAAGTTTAAAATCAGAATCTATTTACCTCTTTGCGCTGCTACTGGTTGTATTAGCAGTCTTGACAGCAGAATGCTTACCACTAGAAGAGGATGAGCTGGCAGCAGTAGTAATGGTAGAACGAGAGCTAGAGCCGCGTCTGCTAGAAGTGTTCATGTTTTAATAATATTTTTCACGTAAAAGAAGCAAGCAGTAGTTTGTAGATTAAGGTATTTTAAGTTTGTAGATAAGAAAATCTTGTGATGGATCGATAAATCACTGGAAGTTCACTGTGACTGGAAATGTCTTTGTTGTAAATGAGGGCAGTTTAAATCTGAACAGTTCTTTAAGAGCCAAACAACTGACAGCATGCAACATTCCCATTTTATACAATCCCCGCGTAATTACCATACTCTTTGGTACTATATCTGATCAAGTTTGTTAGCATGAGGTAGGAGTTTGAAAAATTAAAAAGGATGCTAATCTTGTATTCACAGGTTCAAATATGAAATCCAGGTATTTGAATACTGATTTCTGGATTAAATAACATGATAAAATACGCGAAATAGAACCGGTTCTTGGAATTTTTCTTTCCGAGATATAATATCCAATTTCCTGGGATGTGAGTGTAGTTATCATGTGATTGCTAAAGATTATACTATTTTTTGTAAAAAGTATTATTGCCATAATGTATTGTAAAATATGCTGTTTTAATTAGTGTTATTAGCAGTAAAACAATAAAGCAATATAATATATATATATTATATATATTTTAAAAAAATATTTAATATAGCAAATAGTTAATGTTGTAAAAAAATCAATGTAATTTTAATTTTAATAAATTATATATGTAATTAAATTTTTTTTACTTACGTACGTACGTACAGTATAATTTTTTTAAATAACAATACGAATTTATTATATTGTACGTATTGTAATGATTTAATTTTATTAATAAATTTTAAAATTAAAAATTTTATCTATATATTATCAGTTATATATTAAAATTAATTAAAAATATACTATAATAAATTTAGAAAATTGCTAATTTTAACTATAGTGCGCGACATGCAAAGGCTTTACAAATTTTAAAAGCTAATAATATTTAATACAAAAACAATATTATAAAAATAGATTATTACAAAAAATAAATATTTAAAATATATATTTTTTATATAAATTTATATATATATAGTTTAGCTCTAGTTTATAATAGTGCTATCTCTTAATATGTAAATCAATGCAGGTAAATTTACCTATGTTTTTGCACTTTTTTAGCTCTGATCTACTTTTTTAAAATGCCAAAATATTTAAATAAAACTTTATACAATTATATATATTAAAAATAAAAATTACTTTTATGCAAAATTAGTTTTTATAATATAAGAAAAAAAGTTTAGATTTCTTATAATCTAAAAAATAGATAAGTTTAGAAAAAAATTTTAATCAAAAAAATTATTTACAAATTTTTGAATATATAGTTCTTAAAACAATATTATATAGTTAATACAAAGAATAGCAACTTTTATTATTATACTTTTAGTGATTTACTAATAAAAATCATGATTTTATTTAAAAGTAAAGATTTTTTTATAGACAAAAAACATATAAAATTTAAAAAAATTCTATAGTAAAAATTTTAATACAAGAACTTTAAACTTTTATTATATTAAAGTTTTTTAATAAAGTTAAATTTAAAGTTTATAACTTTTTCTAATAATTACTTGTACTAGATTTTTTTACCAAACAAAAAACAAAAATTTTGTTAAAAATAGAAGAAGACATTATAGAGTGGTTCTTGTAAAGATCAATTAGCACTACAGAGACTTCTTTAATATATTTGATATGCAAACTAAAAGCATTAGAATACAAGATAGCTGGCAGAAAATAGTGTACTTGTATATAAAATTTTGAGAAACTGAGTACTCTAATAGAAGTAAAGCCTTTTCATTAATGAAGTTAACTATAGACAAGAGAAGTAAGAAACAACAAATAAGTTTTTTAAATTACTCTTTTGAAAATTTAAAAGTACTTGATTTCATAATTATCACTACTACATTTTTGCTATACTTTCATTAGAAAAAATTTTTTAGTGCTGTTCTGTACAGATTTGCAAAAAAATTAAATAATATATTAAATGAAAATCTGTGCAAAACTTCAGACTCACCAACTATAGCTATAGAAATTAAATACAGTTCTGTGCAAAATTTCAAAATATAGGAAATTTTGCAGTTTTTTTGCATTTTTGCAGGTTTTTTCAGATTTGCACTTATTTAATTCTTCTGATGTTGGTATTTATTTTGAAATTTTTTCTAAAAAGTAGGAAATCCAGTATACTCTTACAAAAGATCAATATTGTTTATATATCTAAAATGGAAACAGCTTGTCACAAGAAAGCTATATTCTACACACCTGGCCTATAGTAAATGATATATGTAGATTTGTAAACTAAACAAAAACTTGAACATTCTCTATTTAGAAATTAAATATATTATAATACAGAAATAAAGTTAAAGTAGAGATTTCTTTATAGAGTATTATATAATTTTTAAAGCCCCATACTAGCACAAATAGTATTTTTATATTTTTTGTTTTTTCTTTGCCCTTCTCTTTTTTTTATCTTTTTTTATTTTTCTTTTGTTTGTATTTAGTTTTTATTTAAATTTAATAAGAAAAATATGTAGCAACAAGATCAACATATATACTTGTATAATAGGAGATTTTAATGCAGTAAGTAATACAAACATAAACACAAACAACTATAATTATAAAAATCAAGAATTAGACAAAACTTTAATAGAGTAGCTTAGAAATAGAGATTTTATAGATTTATTCTATTATATAAATTTCTACAAAAAAGAATATACTTGGCAGAAAAACAATATAGCTTCAAGAATAGATTATATATAGCTAGGAGAAGTTTTTTAAAATCTTATTACAAAGGCTAATATCTGTGATTTAAATATCTTAACAAGAAGTAATTATAAACTCATTTGAGCAAAAATAGAAATAGATACAATATTGTATTATGGTAAATTTCAGAGAAGAGAAAAAAGCAAATCAACAAGAAGAGTTTTCTTATATTACAAAGCAACAGAAGAAAATTGGAAGTTTTATAGCAAGTGTGTAAATGCTTATTTAAGAAACAAAGAAATTTCCAATATTGATAAAAGTGCCCAAAATGGCGAACCAAAGCTTAATGAAAAGTGAAAAATCATAAATAGTATAATATTTTTTTTTTTTTTTTTATATTGCCAACATAGAAACTTTATTAGTCATAATTAACACTTTTTACAAAGCGATTGATATACAGTTTCTAATTACATTTGTGCTACTATTACTAGTTACCCAATGTGGCATTATACTCCTTATTTTCTCTATATTACTTTTCTATTAACTATTTCAAACCAACTTCAAACTAGGGTCAATTGGAGCAACCTACCATTACATATCCTACTCATGTAATTATTTTCTATAATTTTCTTCCCAATTAGTACATATTAACTGCTGCTATTGTGTTTGTATCTCACGCCACCTTTTGGGGTGTAGCCATAACACAATCTGTATTTCAATTTCAATCTTCCTAATTAGTTCTCAATTACATACTATTATACAAGATTTTCTATTATTACCTATTTTTGTATTATTATACTTCCCTATTTACTTCCTGAGTCATTTTGTATTTATATAAACACAAAATGACTTAGATTAGACTATTATAGTCTCAGGTATGACAAGCATTTTGCATTTGCGTCGTCATTCGAGTGACGAACGATTTGCACTTGCGTTGTCAGAGATATATTAGTATTCGCTCCATCATTTGAGTGACGAACGATTCACGCTTGCGTCGTCATTCGAGTGACAAACAACTTGCGCTTGCGTTGTCAGAGATATATTAGTATTCGCTCCATCATTTGAGTAACGAACGATTCATGCTTGCGTCATCATTCGAGTAACGAATGATTTGCGCTTGCGTCATCAAAGATATATTAGTATTCGCTCCATCATTCGAGTGACGAACAATTCGTGCTTGCATCGTTAGATATATTAGTATTCGCTTCATCATTCGAGTGATTAACGATTCGCGCTTGCGTCATCAGATATATTAGTATTCGCACCATCATTCGAGTGATGAACGATTGACGCTTGCATCATCATTCGAGTAACGAACGATTCGCGCTTGTTAGATGATACATACATCATAAATGTTATTGGGGAATGCTATCAAATTTACGTTGCATAATTACTATCAATTAATGCTATCTAATTGCAATCGAGTATGCTATATACATGCTATCTGGTCACGCTATCTGGTTATGCTATCAGGTTATGCTATCAAAAAATATTATTGAGTTATGTTATCAATTTACTTTGCCTATAGTTAATACTGGATTGTTAGCAGTTGTTAGCTTCACATAATTCATTCGAATATCGCTCGATAATGAGACACATAGTGTCAAACTGTTAGCAATTGTTAGCTTCATATAATGCATTCGAATATCAGTTAAGGATGAGGCACATAGTGCCAAACTGTTAACAGTTGTTAGCTTTACATAATTCATTCAAATATTACTTGAGAATGAGGCACGTAGTGCCAAATTGCTATTCTCACTTAGTAATACTCAAAGCATTGTAATAAGTATATCTGTTTTCCGTTTTTATTTGACATAAGGATGGGATATTGGATATAGAGATGGTATAGTATAATGGATATGGATATAAAAAAAATCTTAATGCGGTTGGGACAGCAAGGTTACAGCAATTTTATTACTTTTGACTTGTTTGAACTACTTCCCAGATAATGAAAAAAATATGTAACCTTGCTGTCCTAAAAATTAAGCGTAATATAATTTTATGTTCTAGAATTCTTTCTTGTATAGCCAGTGCTGTTCCAACATATGTTACTAAATATATAATTAATATGTAACCTTGCTAACCCAAAAA
>CAJVPY010005617.1:0-11286 GCA_910591965.1 Dentiscutata erythropus
ATGTATGTATATTTGTAACCACAATACCTTAGAGTACTAATAAACAGTTAAGGCAAGACTGCCGAATTAAAAAAAAAAAACATATTATAACAAATTATTACAATTTTCTAATATATAATGCTGGAACAAATGAGATGTGGTGACTTAGTGTAATGGTCTAGTCATCACCCTCTCCAAATGGCAGGTCTAGATTTCAAATCCCACTGGCGACGATATTTGAAAAATAGGTCTGTGTTTAGTTGACGGCTATACTTATCGGTTGGATCTAGAACTAAATTTGTAACTTCAGTCACACCATCTTGTAATGGGAGCTTTGGCACAATAAACTTGAGGAACTGGCATAACCGAAAACCCATTTGAAAAGTCCTGAATCTGGATATAACAGTGATCTTCAATGGTACTACAGGAGGGCTAAATTCAAACCGGGGCCCGAGATTGGAGAACCAAGCGACCAGGTCCTATGGCAGAGGACACACCAGCCAAACCACCGGGTTGTCACACCGGAGGAAAAGGGCATATACTCCAAAAGTATGAACCAAGGGGAGGGCATACTTCAGGTACTTAAAGCCTGGGCAGACCAACCCGTCTGGGTTGCTGGCTGGAAGTAAGAGAGGGACTGATAGAGAATCTGAGTAAAGAGACGGTTCCAAGTGTGGGTACTGGGGTTGTTGTGAACTGTTAAGGACAATGAGTACGTAATGGGAAACTAATTAGGAAGGTTGTGGCTTGAGATACAGATCAGGTTATGGCAGTACTCTAAAGGGTAGCTTGAGATATGGACTTGGTTTTGGCAGCACAACAGGTACTAACTAGGAAGATATTATGGAACATGCAGATGAATGCATGTGTGGAATATATACTACTCTGTTGGGCTTATCTTCGAGGATAGTAAAGTGTTCTAAGTTGGCTGTTTATGTAGTGGTGTCGCAAAATCTACATACCCTAGTAGTGAGTTACACCCACATTAAGATGGGCATCAGAGAAATAGGTTAAGATCAGAGGTTTAAATAGGTACCCTTAGTTGGGGTGCAGGTACAGCAGATAGTGTAAAACCTTCAGCGGACTACTTAAATTAGGTACTCAAAAGGTGCACATGTGGCTATATGTACCTTCATCTAAATGTATAGTACCTGAACTCGACTTAATAAAAATCGCTGACCAAGGTCTCCTTTAATTAAAAAAAAAAAATAATGCTGGAACAAATATTAAAAATAGGTGTATTTTTAATATCTACACTGGTATTATTTATTGTTAGGAATAGCAATAGTAGATTAGTATGCTATGCTTTTTAAATAGATATTTTTATATTCTATACTATATTTTAGTTAATAATAAATTATTATTTGGGCTGCTGTTAATAGAAATCAGGCAGATTGATATTTTAAAAAAATCTATACCCCAACTTTCACAGTCAATATCTTGATTAATATTGAAGTTATCTTGATAATTTAATATTCAAAAGAAATATTAAATTCTAAGCTTTCTTTTGAATATTGTACTATCAAGATAGCTTCAAAATATGAGCCGTAAAAGTTGAGATATGTATTTTTTTTAAAATATCAATCTGCCTGATTTCTATTGACGGCAGCCCATTTTTAAGTATATAAAGTACATACTTAAAAACTCTAAGTACTTTATATATTTTTTATATTATAACTTAGAATATAAAAAAAAATTTATTAAAATTATGAACATTATTAAAAAATTAATATTCATTCTAATATATTATAATAAAATTATAAAAATTTTGAGAACATTAATAGTTTAAATTAAGCTTTTTTGAGAACATAAGTTAAAGTTTGAATTTTAAACACTGTTCTTGAGACTATTTAAAAAAATTAAAAACTCTTCTAAAAGTAGGTTTAGTACTAAGTAAACCTGCTCTCTGGCTTCAAGTAAGCCTGTTCTCCTTATCAAGATGATTCCAACATTGGTAAGATCATCAAAATCAGTCTAGTAGATTGTTCGCAATGACCTCTCAAAGTTTGAGAATATTTTTACTATCTTAATTAAATGTTTGCAAATGTTGAGACATCATTGTGAACAATCTACTGGACCGTTTTTGATGTCCTTACCATCATTGAAATCATCTTGACCTGGATAACAGGTTTACTTAGAACTTGAAAGTAGGTTTACTTAATAGTGAACCTGCTTCCGAAAGACATTTGTTTTGTTTATTTTTTTCTTGAGAATATTTATTCTAAATTGGGAATTTTGTTTATAGAAGGTGCTTATTCACGGCAGTATACGGTATTCAATATATTAATTAAATATCTATTCAATATATTAATTAAGTATTTATTCAGTATATTAATTAAGTATTAATTCTGTATCAACAGTATTTCCGTATATATTTGATATATTAATTAAGTAACTCTGTATCAACAGTGTTTCTATATCTATTCAATAAAAAGTATTAATTCTGTTTCAACAATAATTCTGTATATATTCAATATATTAATTAAGTATTAATTCCGTATTAACAATAATTCTGTATCTATTTAATATATTAATTAAGTATTAATTCTGTAGCAACAGCAATTCCATATCTATTCAATATATTAATTAAGCATTAATTCTGTAGCAATGGCAATTCCGTATCTATTCAATATATTAAGTATTAATTCTGCATCAACAGTAATTCCATATCTATTTAATATATTTATTCAGTATTAATTTATTATATAACCTTATTATTCAGTATATATATATTATATTCCGTATATTATCTGTACTTTTCTTTATTATTTTCGTAACTATTTTTTCATAGGGAAAGTATTATTGCTTCATTTGATTTAGTTATATGATCGGTACCTCATCAATCACCGAAATATTTTGATCTATATGAGCTCAAGTTATCAGATCCGTACAGTTCATGCGTATATTTTATTAACTATAAATAACTGATATTATCTTTAATGTTTATGATAAAATGGCAAAGATTTAGAGTGCTAATAGTCATTAGTATTAATTGCTTTTAATATGCAGAAAATTCTGCTATTCAAGTCCTTGAACACCTACTATTTAATCACATCTTATTTATTGACAAACAGTATTTACAATCTAATGTGAAACAACTACTACCGTATTACCGCGAAATAACGACCATGGGCGTTATTTCGGGGTTCGGCCCAAATTAAGCTTAATTTAGGCCGGAATTTATCCCTATAAAAAAAGTTTGTCTGCTTTTGTTCAGCTTTTGTCGGTATTGTTCAAAAAAGTTCAGAATGGAGTCATTATAGTATAAAAACAGAACAAAAGTTGTACATTTTCAATTATAAAAATATGTACGATTTTTGTCCTGCCTTTACTACGATAATGACTCCGTTCTGAACATTTTTTGAACAATACCAACAAAAGCTATACAAAAACGGAACAAAAACAGAACAAACTTTTTTTATAGGGTATAATTTCACCCCTGCGCGTTATTTCGCGGTATATAATACGTATTGTAATGAAAATAACTCAAGAGAGGCATGATGTCAGACGTGCGATCCGGGTATAAAGATTCGAAGATGGATAAATGAATGAATGCAAGGCTATTGAAAGTTCTACAGTGCAAAATTACTCAATAAATAACCTTTTTATACATTAAGTAGGCTACGACTTATTACAACAACTTTTTAAGTGACTAAATACTAGGCCAATTTTATAATTATTGTTATAAGCACTTGTAATGAAAATTTGGATATTAAAAGTAGAATATACGAATTGATGTGTTATTATTTGTTCAATATAGCAATATTTTGTATACGACCATCTAGATAAGGTAATATGTTTTTTTGATCAAGGATGTAACTTGTCAATATCTTATTTTCTGTGTCAAAAGGAATTAATCCTAGAACTGGATACGGAAAAAACCTAAAGATAGATTCAAAAGAAATTATAGTTAAAAGAGGGTCTAAAATAAAAATAAAAAATTTTACTTACCCATCACCACCGTCTGCAATAAAATCAATAGTAGCAATTTCATAAATTTTATCACTCGCGATCAACTCAAACATTTTGGTATTCCAATTCCAAATCTTTATTTCAATCAATCTCTCAAATATCGGTTTGTTACTATCATATTTAAACCTGATTCCAGAAACTTGAATAAAACTACTGACTTTTTTTCCTGAAATAATATTATGTGATCTTCCTACTACCGTTTCCAACACATCTGAAATGTTTTTTCCAGTTAAGGGTAAAATCACCAGAGAATTATTGAATGGTAAAATGGTCAGAATATTTGCTTTTGTAATATGCCCTTCCGATAGTCCAGCTCTGATCCCTCCGGCATTTATGAAAGCAGCATTTATTTTCACAGTGTCAAACTTAGTAGCATTTAAAATGGAAACATTTGCTTTTAATTTGCTGCTAATATTTCGTTGAAAATACCAAAGGAATGAGTCTGCGATCAGATTTCCGATCGTACATTCTTCTATTTGACATTTAGATTGATCAAACGCGTCTATTGCATTACCGATTGTAATGTTTGTATATTTATCAAATGGAGATCGCCATTGGCTTACTAAGTTAGCCAGGCCAAGGTCTTGAGGAATTGATTGATCAATCAGAATTGGAGCACCGGAATAAGCGACAAGTTTTCCGGCTTTGTTAAATGAGATATCTAAATGTCCTATATATTTTCCGGACCAGAATGCCTACGTTCGTAAGTACATATATATTAGATATGTAAATTTTATCATCAAGATCATCAATAACGTTATTTTACCTGCACAATCAGAGTATCTTCTTCTTCAACATTTTTGACAACAGTAGGATATGGTCCTTCTATTAATGAATAATCCTTTGAAGTGGCATTGTTAGATAGAAAGCTATGACTATGCCCTCCAATATGCACAGCTATACCATGAGTATTTGCCGCTAATTTTTTATCAAATTTGTATCCAAGGTGAGAAAGTGTTAAAATTCTGTTAATTCCTAATGAATGAATTTCATCAACGTAATGTTGAACTGTAGAAATTGGATCAGTGAATGATATGGTCGGACCCGCGTTGGAAAATTCATCTGTTATCTTAGTATAAAATAATCAACTTGATGGGAAAAGGATGTTCAAATTTAAAAATTTTAAAAAATAATAAGATTGACATACATTCTGTTATATAACCGATGACAGCAAGATTATACTCTTCAAATATATGATATGGTTTTATGTACGCTCCAAGTAAAGGATTTAATGTTGTATTTATATTCGCACACACAATTGGCATGTTTAATTGTTCGAAGTGGGCAGCAAGTGTTTCTGGACCGTTATCGAATTCATGGTTTCCAATGGTCTACTTTATAAATTAATTACTTTTAAAAAAATTAACCGAGGAAAAGAGCAATGAAAGGCTCACCGTGATGTTATAACCAAGTAAATTCTTCATTTGAATGATAGTTAGTTCCAAGGAGATAAATCCGATTTGCCACAAATATTGAAATACTCACCAAAACTTTAGAACTTAACATTCCCTGTCGTTTTATTGAAAAAATTTGGTTTAATTTTCTTATTCAATTTGTCTTAAAATTATAATTATAATTTAACTTACATTATAATGTGTAAAGAATAAAGTACCTACATATTTTCAAATTAAAATTCAAAATATTTGAGATTTTATTTGATAGACATTTACGCGTAGATTGATCACAAATGTTTTTTATGCACAATACCTTGAAACTGATCCCCTCCATCCAAAAGCAATGAATTTTTATTCTCTCTTCTCAACTTATCAATTACAGTCTTATGTCTAGCGATTCCACCAAAACACCCGTTCTCTTCGAATTGCTTCGTTGTACAATCCGTGAATTCTTCATTAATTTGATCATAATGTGAGTGAACATCGTTTGTATGAATAATTGTTAAATTCCAAATATCAGGATCTACATTTTTATTTACAGTTGGTGAATATAAAGAGTAAGTAAACGTGAAGTACGTAGTGGTATGAATGATGGAGATGAAGAATACAGTTGATACTACGGTTATGACAAAGATTGGCATTATACAATAAGGTTTTTTCAAGGATAATATCATTTCACATATTATTTATATTATTTAGTTTTGAGGTAAGTATGACCTTATACGCATTTATTTATTAAAAAATAAATATTTGTAAGAATCGTAAACCGGAGGCTTATGCCCAATAACAATCGGAGACGTCTTGAAGATAATATTAAGACAAGTAAGCGAAACATTTTGTGACAAATTATGCTAGTTTCATATTTGGAAATGTTTCTTGCATAACTTTGTAGTAAAGCTGCCATCACTACTTTCTTTCATTTAGTAAAAAAAAGAATTAGCCATTTGTCTTATGCCAGTTACGCACAAAAATAAAATTTAAATGTCATATCATTCTTAATTTTCTACTATATTATATAATACTGATTGTTGATAGTAATTTTGCGCATATAAAAATTTATAAGAGCACGAAGATACATAATTTAAACTTGAATTTTTCTCGTTGCTTAACCATGACGCAAAAATTAACGTTAATAAAAACCGATACGGATACACAACACTACAATAGGACACGATTATCATCACATGACAAATGTCACGTTCATGAACGCGTATACTTGCAAACACGAATGCCAACAGTGCCTAAAACATTAGTAATTTTTTATTCCTACAAAGGTTTAAATGCGTGAAGGTTGTATCTTCCTCAAAAAATCTATGACCGAGATCATTATGCTTTAATCGTTCTACCACCGGATTCTTCAAGAGAACTATACCTAATATCAAAAACGTCAGGGCGATATTTTCTGTTAACATGTTGATCAAGGCCTTAAAATCAGACCTAAAAATTAACTGTAAACCTAAAGTATTTAATTTAATATTCTTACAAAGTAACTATTCTTCCCTTAACATCAAATGTGTCAATGATATATTCCTCAACCAAAATTTTCAGTTTCAAGAACCAATGAAATTACCTCTGATATCTAAAAAACTCAATGGTATTCGTATCTTAAATTTAATTTTTACCAAATAAAGAGAACTTAAAACAGGATTATTAATAAAAGCTTCAGATATCATTTTGCCTTTCATAATCTACATCGAATCAGGTTCAAACCGATTATAACCAATTCAAAGTATATTTCAACGTTAAACTCAAGTAAAGATAATCAACTAACGATCCTACTATACTGTAGCCGACAAAATTTTCATTCAAACCTAAATGTGTTAACGTAGAGTTATCTTCAAATGTTTCTACGAACGCTATACCGTATTCTATTCTGTCCACATTACAATTATTATAAGTACGGCACTAAGTTCTATATACCGGCATCTTAAACCGTATTTTCACATAAAATTAACTAACACTCTTGCTCCGATTGTACATGTATAATTTTCATTAAGCATCACAATAGTCAAAGCTTTATTCTTAAGTAAAGCTTCGACTAATAACTTCTTTCTTCTGACTGAATATAAGTCAGCGTCTTATTGCAGCAAATAACATTCACTAATATTTTTTCACCAAACAATCCAAAATAATTTTTTCAAATACGTCAGAGTCGTATTTTCACAAAGTAAATCAACTAATTCCTTCACATCCATTCCTGAAAGAACACTCACTAAGATCTGACGAAATGATGATTCTATTCTTTGAAGTACTGTACTTTAATAATTCGTATTTTTTTTCAGATTTAGAGCTCTTCATATTCATCACACTGATTGAAAATCTCTAAAAAATTTTAAACAAGAATTTTCCAATGGAAAAATATTCGAACGTTTTCTCTCATGAACTAAAATTTCGCGTCAAACCAACACAATATTTGACATCTCGATAAATCATTCTCATTATAATAATTTATACCCACACTAAATTCTTATATCCTCTGTTATTTATCATCTAATAAATATTTAAGGTTTTAACACGGTCTAGATCCACAAATTCCTCATCCAACAAATCTGGTTCTGAAGATACTGAATTAAGATATTTAAATATTTTTAATATAAACAATTAGACGTGAAATATTTGATAACATATAAATTTTTTATAAAAAATATGGAAATTGATGACAATATGATTTTAAGGGACAATGAGAATTTAAAATTGAAATGTAAAATAAGATCACAAGATACAGTTTTATTGAATCATCAAGACATGAATAAAATCAAATTGAAAGATTTTTATTACTATTGAATCACAATTTATATTCATTTGTATTCGTCAGGTAAATATTGTAAGATGTTTTTTTTGTTTACGTTATTTGATATTTTAATCGAATACGTTGGTTGTGCTGAAGTAATATGTTCTATGCTTATATTGCTTTCAGGAAAATTTTTCTTTACAGCACTTTTGATATTTTCTTTAAAATGTTTCAACAATTCATATCCATATCCATCATTAGAGGTTCCGTTAAATTCCTTCACATTTTGTCTATTCTTGTTTTCAGTAAAATTATAAACAAAATCAGTCTTGAGTAACCGGAAATTATTATCTATGTTCAATATGAGTTTGTCAATCATAGATTTGAGATTTTTTGCGACGAATTCATTGATCTCGACTTGACGTGTGTACTTGGGTACGTTAAAGTAATCGAGTTCTTTGTCGAATTCTTGTTCATCGTAGAGTTCGGTCGTTTCATATTTAGGTGGTTTATTGGTTTGGTAATAATTAACAATCTTTACAAACACGAAAGGATTATTGTCTTTAAGATGATAAACAGGCTGACCATCTACGATAACAGGAGTAAGCATTTCTTTGTTTGCTGGATCAAACATTCTTCCAAGCATTGTTTCTGGTTTCTCAAGTATTTTATTGATAGGAATATAAAATTTAAAAGGACGATTTAATGTATCTTTAAGTTCGAAAGTAATATTTTTTTCTGGATTATCTAAAGTGTCAGTTCTTGCTCGTTTTTTTGCTGACATTTTTTTTTGTTTTGGCTGAAAAGTTAGAGAGTTAGAGTGTAATTCAATACAGCAATAAGTGAACGTGTATTTACATACAAGCCCAAAAAAGGAGTCACGCAGATCACGAAATTTTTTAATTAAATTAACTAAGGCCACGCAAATTTAATTTATTGGTTCTCATAACATGAAACTTTTTAAATAGACCTGGCCGGGTTACGAGCAGTGTTGGAAATCTAGTTTGAGATTTATGTTCTCATGAGAACAATTTAATGTTCTCAGGAATTTATTTATGTTCTCAACTAGAGATGCGATCCGTTATCCGTTTTCCTATTTAAAATTTAACGGATATCCGGATTCTTTATAATAATTTTAAATTAACGGATATCCGGATCGCATCTCTATTCTCAACAATAAAATTTATTTATATCCCTATCTTTTTTAAATATCTTATTTCGGAAAATATCGGTCATTTATTCTAAAACTCTTCTCGTTTTTATGTCCATTCATTTTCTGTTCGGTGTTATGCTCAAATTTTTAATTTTAGTTAGTGTCCTATTGTTCTATCATTATTCTATGTATTTCTTATTTTGGTATAGATTGTGGCATGGTTGGGTGATTGAATCCCAAGCGAGGTCCATACGAATTAAAGATATATAAAGGTGGAACAATTATGAACGATTGTTTCTTGTTATTTAATGGATATAAGTGCGGTGTATTCCTAATATAATCACGTGGCCGAAGGCCACGTGGTTTACTATTATTCTGTGGAATATAGTTTTTCCATGGGTACTACGTAACAACCTGTGCAACCTTTTTAATCCCAATGATTTCATTTTTATGCTCTTCCGTCGTTATCGTTCATTAACTACAAAAAATTTTTGGCCTATTACTTTGTACTAATGCTTGGCAAAATCAAACAAAAACTCCATTATCAAAATTTTGAATCTATTGATTTATAGTATTGTGTTTCAATTATAATCTGACTTTAAGTTTCATGTTAGTTACCATGAAGTCTAAAGTAAGATCGGATTCCTATTAGATTTATATATATACTAAAAATAAAATTTGTATTTAATGTACAATATTGTAAATTGATAGATTCAAAAACTCAACAATCAAGTTTTTGTTTAATTTTGCTAAATACTACTTCATACCAGCGTTATATTGCTTTGGTGTATTTACACAAATTATTATTTATAGCCTAGTTTAAGTATAATGATTCAAATTGGTACTATTAGATTTATTAGTAGATTTTTTACCATTTTGTAATTAGAGTTATATTAGTATAATATTTTGATATAGTATCTTACTATAGTACTTTACCATAGTACCTTAGCATAGTATCTTAGTATAGTACCTTATCATAGTATCTTATTTTAGTACTTTATTATAGTACCTTAGCATAATACCTTAGTATAGTACCTTAGCATAGTACCTTAATATAGTACTTTAGTCGCTGCCAAGATCACCAACTGGCTCTCATCTTACAAAGCTAAGTTAATGGCAATTCTGTCAGCAATCTCTATACTACCATGTGATGCCAAAGTTGACATATATACAGATTCCCAATCTGTTATTTCCAAATATCATAAACTTCTTAAAATCTCTTCTAAGTCCTCGAAATACTTTAAATTCGACTATTGGCCTATCTGGCATATACTTCTTAATACTATTAAAGCTTTCAATATCCAGCTCACACTCTTCAAAGTTCAGGCACATGCCAGCGACCACTTTAATACTGTTGCAGACACCTTAGCTAAAAAACATCAACATTCTTCTACACCTATCCTCCAATTTAACCACACTAACATATATAACTCATACTTTGTTTTACAATAGAAGGGACATTATATAGAAAAACCTACAAGACAATTCATTAAAACAACCTGCCGTGCTTTTACAATAGCTATATGGTCATCACAGAAGCAAAATACAGAATAGGAAAACCTTACTGAAACAATCGAATAGAACTCTACTTAGCGCTATCTAAACAATAACCAAAAAGCCATCTCCAATATTATATCTCTCAAATTAAACTAATTAAAATCTTTTAGGGTCAAAAACCTCCTTAATAATCTGCCAACACACTTTCATTTCTATTACATCTACCCAAATCTCTTTCCAGCTAGCACTTGCTTTTTTTGTAATACAATTGACTCTCCTTCATATTGGCTGACCTGCCACAGCTCTCTGTCTCTTATCCAAATCATTAGCACATCTACTACAGCAGTAGTCAATAATAGCCCTTGTGATTTTACACCTTCACAACATAGAGCTATAATAGATCTTATTATATCACATCCCTCATTTAACTATACTACTTCACCTTTGCAACCTATACATGGCATAACTATTATCATGAAAGGCCTCATTTCAACTCAGTTACTTCAATCACTTCAGACTCTGGATATACAATATAAAGCAGCTGCTGAGACTATCACTCA
>CAJVPY010005618.1:0-11286 GCA_910591965.1 Dentiscutata erythropus
GAATAATGAAGGGAATAACGAAGAGTATAATTATCATGACATAGAGTTAGAATATATAGATACTGACTTGGAGTTGGCGGAAGGAAATACCAGTTTGGAAATAGAGCACATAAAAGTGAAATCTAATAGTTATCTAGCTAGAACAGATAGTTCGAATCTTAGTGAGGTTTAGAAAGTAGTCCTGTTAAACCTTTTTATGAGGTAGTGTTAGTTAATAATATAGAATATTGGGCTTGTCGCCACAAAAGCTATTCATGAACAAAATACAAAAAAAACGGCACTACATTAAATTTATAGAGACACTTGAGAAGCAAACATCACATTTCAAGAGCGATGGTGGAAAGTAAATGGGTAAAAATAGAAAAAAAAAATGAGAACAAGTATAAATTTCATATTATGGCGGAATCCTCACAAAAAACATTAGTAGAGATATTTAGCAAAGCAGCGAAATATTCATTCAATCATCCAAAGCAAAAAAAACTCAACAGCAATCTTGCTGCTTTTATTGTTAAAGAACTCCAGCCCTTTTCAATCCTAAGATCACAAACTTTAATAAAAATAATAGAGGATCTGGACTCTCAAGCTAGCGTTTTAAGCAAAGATCAGTTGAAAGAAATTTTGATCAACGCTGAGGATAGAGTTATGCAAAGTATGCATGAACATGCACATGATGACAATGAAATTTGTTACATCTCATTTACCACTGATATGTGGACTTCTGATAACGATGATCCGTACATTGGACTTACATTTCATTGGGTAAATGGAGACTTCAAGTGCGAGAAATAGTTGGTGAGATTTCATACCTCCTATACCCCCATATAGCAGAGCGACTTGCAAACAAAATTATTGAAATTTTGAACAAATTTCAGCTTATAAGTAAAGTTGTGTATTGCACGGCTGATAATGGTGCGAACATTAAGTCATGTTTAAGAAAGTTAAAGGATAGGTATAATATATTCAAAAATTTTTGTTTTGGTTATACTTTAAATCTTGTAGTCAATGATGCGTTAAAGAGATGCCCTGAAATTATCAAGATTATAAAGAAATACAAGGATATTGTGTCATATTTCAGCAGAAGCCCAAAACAAAAACAGTTTTTATTAACAGCTCAGATAACAATGGATGATTGGGATAGGTTGCTTTCTGTAGTTCGTGATGTTTTAACATGTTGGAACTCGACATTTTACTTGTTAAAACGATTAATTATTCTTAAACCGGCACTATATAGGTATAAATCTTTTTTAGTTGAAGATAATGAGAGTGGTTCACTAAAAAGCTACAAGGAAAAAGAACTATTATCCGAAGAGTGGGAAAAAATAGGCGGGTTAGTTAAACTATTGCATCCATATGAGATTATTTCGACACAATTATCCAGTTCACAGTATCCAACACTTTCGCAAGCTTGGTTTGCGATTAATTATATTAAATCAAAAATTAATAATGTATTAATAGATAACGTATTGATACCTAATATTGAAGTTAAAAATTTTGGAAAATATCTTCTTGAATCAATTTAAACATGGTTTTCAGAACCAACTCAATTAATTCGACTTGCTGCCTTTTTTGACCCTCGAACTAAAGACATGCAAATTTTTACAGATGATGAAAAACGTTACACTATTTTGGAAGCATGTATGAAGTATGATGAGCTGGCCTCAAATGATGAATTTAAAGAGAGTCAATCAAATTCTTTAATGTCTAATAATATTGAGGAGAATATTTTTTCTATTTTAGTGCCTACTTACTCTCAACTAAGCCAAAAAGACAGCAACAACGAATTCGATTCATACTTACTATTACCAAGGGCCCCAAGCAAAACAAATATACTTCAATAGTGGGTATCAAGAAAAGCTGAATATCCAGTACTTGCAAAATTAGCTCGCAAGTATCTATCAATTCCAGCAACATCCATACCATCTGAGCGCCTTTTTTCAGCCGCAGGTCTTACCATTACTGAAAAGCGAACAAACCTTGATCATCAATTTGTTGGAACAATTTTGTATCTTAAAGCGGTATTAAAACTTTGGCCGATTTTACATGTTTTCAAATAGATAAATTTTTATTAAATTTTGATTTAATAAAAATTTAAATGTGGCAATAATGATAATAAAAAATAAAA
Organism: Dentiscutata erythropus; assembly: GCA_910591965.1. NCBI lineage: Eukaryota > Fungi > Glomeromycota > Glomeromycetes > Diversisporales > Gigasporaceae > Dentiscutata > Dentiscutata erythropus. Next base: position 2,123 of record CAJVPY010005618.1, read on the forward strand.
GTATCATCTTTTGCGAATTGGTATAATAATTTGCAGGTAAAGATAATTTAAAGACCACCTGATTAAATATGAATTGGTATTTATATTATACAATTAAAATGAGATTCGTGTAGGATAATATACACAGAAGTTATTTACGGCATCAAAAATTTTTATAACGATATAACTGAATTAATGGAAAATATTTTTAATAATTTAAATAATGAATTTATTCCTTATACTCATATGCAATTGTGAGTTGATATTGAATTTAAATAATTAGAGATTATATAAAATGTTAATTTATTGCGCAAATTAATACATACTAATAACATATTGGTAACAGTTTAGTCTAAAATATTAATGACCTCATAAAAAGATATTTGTATAATTGGCGGTAATTTATTTATATGTTTAAATTATGAACAAAAATCGAAAGAGCATCAATATTCACTACACAAAATAATCAAAATAATCAATTACCCGAATAATGTCACTTATAAGTGAGGGTTTAATATTTTAATTAATACGATACTATGTAAATTTCGCTTGATAATTAGTTTAATTTGATTGGTCAATAGTTACATTTTGATGCTATGATGTTTGACTCAGGTCAGGCCAATTTTTAACCTGTGACTTGTATAATCCATCGAGTCAGGTCAACCCGTATGAGTCAACTGACTTGGGTAACATCTCTAACAAATATTTTGATAATAAAATTATTTAAAATAGAGTAATAGATTAAAAGTTATTAGCAATTCTATAAATTAGCCTATATGATAATATTTTATAAATAATAAATAAAATTAATATTATTTCTATTTGTAAAGATATTTATGTTAATGCTAATATATAGTATAACAATTAGATATTAGGAAAATTCTTTATCTGGTAATTCAAATTAGTTTGAGTATAGTAATAATAGCCTACTACAGAAAAGTTTGCTAGAAGTATTTTAGTATATACTATCTCTAATATTAGAAATTAGAAAATATTTTTATTTGCAAACTTATAAAAATTATATAAAAAGGATATTTATAAATCTAATTCTGAGATTTCTACTTATACTATGCCTTGTTCTGACTAGAAAATACCTATTTCAAATATTATATACAAGTTTTTATTTATTGAAAGTACTAAAATTTTATTTATTCTAATAATAACCAATTTTAAAATATTAGACCTTAATCCAACATGTCTTAACAAAAAAAATTTGATAAAAGAATTAAACTTGAGAAAAATAGAAGCAAACAAAAAAAAACAAAAATACACTAATATCAAATTTGAAGATCTAGCTAGAACTGATGTTAAAAATACTAGCTATTTATAATGCTAGATTATGATATAAACTCTAATATTTTTGTTAAAAAAACTAATATAAGTAATAATAGGTATAAAATAAGTTCAATTCAATACTTTAATTTAAATAATATCTAGGTTGAATACTGTAAATTTTCCATTACCATCGGGATGGGTATTAAAAAAAAAAAAAAATACTAAAAAAAAGGAGCTAAAAAAAGAATTGCAAAAAAAATAAAAAAAATATTAGAAAGATATTTTCTAGCTAATATTGCAAACAAAAATAATCGTTATATTGTACAAAACATATATCAAGCTTTTTAACAAAAGAAACTTGAGAGTAATATTAAGGCCAAAGCTATTTTAAAAATATCTACTATTCAAAGTTGGATCGGCTATTATACTTATTAATATAGTTAGACCTCTATAAATGCAACCTCTATAAATGCAATACCTCTCTAAATACACATTCTTGGCCTGGCTATAAGAAATCATTAGTGCTAAATACACATTCTATATTCTGCAAATGCACGTTCACTTAAAAGATTTTTTATATCATACTAACCTCCCTAAATGCACATAGCCAATCAGAATTCAGTATTCAAGTTGTGTTATACAAGCCTGCAGATCAAACATTAAAAGCTGCAATTTGATTGGCTTTCTCTAAATGCAAACCTCTCTAAATGCATGATTAAAGCTAGTCTGTATGCAGTACACTTATGGAGGTTTGACTGTATTATAAGCATATAGCTCAAACAAGTATAATTTGACAATTTTAAAATAGTATAAATTGTAATATGAAATTCTTTAGTAATAAAGTTTTACATATTCTTGCTTATAAAAATGAAATTTATATGCTTTAGAGACAATATAGCCTGTCTTTTAATTTTATTCTTTTTTTAAAAATTAGTTTTTGATTTGAAAGTAAAATTAAAAAAATAGATTATAATATCTTTAGTGCTAATATCATAGTAAAAATATATGAAATAATAAAATTACAAATTAGTTTTTATTCTAAAATCTGGTGTTGTTGACAAATAACTTTTTTTTTTTATTAACTAAACAAAAGAACTAAATAACATATTTTTGAAGGTTTATATATAGTCATCTCCCTTTATAGTTATCTCTTTTATAGTCACAACTTTAATATAATTACTTTTTTTTTTATTAACTTTTTTTATATTATTTATACTTTTATATAGACACAATTGTCTTTTAGTTACTATCACATTTTTTTTGTTAACTGGTTATATAATATCTATATAAAATTACCCTTATAAAGTCACATATTAAATAAAATAAAGATATGCAAATAAATAAAATTAGTTCTTGTTACCCAACCAAGTAATTTTTATATAAGCATATATAAACTTTTTTTATCACAAACTATATTTTCTATAAGCTAAAGAACTAGTAGCACATTCTGAATTGAATCTCATTTTATTTTTCTATTACTTCTATACTATTTTTTTATACTTATTCGCACTAATTTTACATATGTATATATAAACTCTTTCTAACAATTCCTTGTATCAAAATTTACAACTAAACTTTTTTGATAAAATAATTAGCTTTAATATTTTAGGTCTAATAATTTGATTATATCGGATTAATGTACAAATATTAAAATATTCCTAGTTTATCTAACTAAAGTTAATGTATTAGATAAGACAAAAAACAGAAAATTATTTAATAAACATTATTTAATAAATCTAAATAAATTAAAATTATTTCTAATTTATTAAACAAATCAAAATAAACTAAAATTTTAATTTTATAATATTTTAAAATTAATATCATAACCAATTCAAATATTATTCTATCAATTTTATTTGATTTATTTTATATTATTTAAATTATTTCAGACTAATTTAAATCTATTTAAATTATACTAATATTTCTTGATTTATATTAAAATAAATTTAGTTATAATCTAATTTAAATTTCTAAAATATTAAATATTTTTTAATAATATATACTTATTATTGTCGATAGTTTTACTTATTTTTATTTACTCTAATTATTTTTGAATTAATACAAATTTATTTACTAATCATAAATTTGTTATAAACTTTTGCTTTCTTTTTTGTAACTTTGTGAAATTTCTTATACTATATTTCATAATATCTTATATAATATTTCATAATTTAATATTTTGCAAGGTTTTGAAATATCTTACATTATATTACACCTTTTTTACAGGTTATAATTTATTATATAATATTACATCTTATTAAATTTGCTAATGTAGTAAGTTAGTTCTTTAACAAAATTTTGTTTGCAGTAGCATGCTATAGAATTATGATAATTCTAATACAAGTTAACTCATCTTATTTAGAAAATTATATTAATTTATTGAAATAATTTATTTTTGATTAATCCAATTGTGTAATTGTAAAGTGATTTCTTAGACAAAAATTTAATATAAGTATATAACTTTTATAATCTTTGTTAGACAAAGTTATACTTGCCAAAAATTGTTTTGTATAATTGTACAATCAGACAATATCAGGTGATTTTATAGGTCTACAAATTTGATTAAAAATAAACTATTTTGCAAATCACAATAAATGCAAAATAACTCATTAAACACTTATTGTGGTTAGGGCAATGACATTTATTACCTAATATTGATTTACTATAACCATCTACCCCCACCCCCCAGGTAAGATAAGAAAAATAGCCAATCAAAAATCAAATCCAAAATAAGTGATTTGATTGGCTAAACAAAATAACAGTACTCAAGAAAAACATACAGAGGGGTCTCCAAAATTCTGGATCAGAATGTATCAGAATACTGGTTAGCTGGAAGTAAAAATGCCTAGCTGTTAATTTTGCTATAAAACCTGCTAACGACTAGGACTAAACACCGACCTAGATTTGATGCATCCGACCCAGAAATTTGGAGACTCTCCTATAAAAATTATCAAGAAAATCCGGTCCAGTACAGACTCCAGAAGTCAAATATTTATTAAGATCAGACTTGAAACTTCAACTCACACATGTAGCTGGTATATTTTAGATATATCATATTATGTTAGATGCACGTGTAAATGCGAGTCGAAGTCCCATGTCTGACTTTTTATCAGCACCCTACTTTGCATTCATTTAACGATTAAGGAGATTATATTGTATGTAGCATGGTAATTAAGCCGATATAGCAAAAGGGGTTTTCTCATTATTCTAAAACAAGTAACTTTTTTTTTTTTTTGAAAAAAAAAACCGCTAGTATGACACCATATGGCATGATTTAATGAATACTAAAACAAGAAATTTTCTATACGTATGTATATATGTTAAAAAATCATCATTTAACGCCCACTTTTTCCTACTTCGTGAACAACATTTTTTTTTTTTTTAATACACAAAGTTGACATTAAAATAAATAGACAACTCAATCTTAGTTCCAATTATGAAAAAGAAATAGAAACTTCCAAAGAAAAAGCAGCTGATAATTCCGATAGACAAAATGTAGGTAGTGATTCTACTAAACAAAATGAAGGTGGTGATTCTACTAGACAAAATGATAACTTCTGCAACCAACAAGGAATAGGCACTGACAAAAATAAAAAAAAAGCATTTCGCCAACCTTTTTTTTTAACCCCTAAATATAATAAAAATTCAATTTATAGTTTACCAACAAGAAATTTTCAAATGCCTATATATATAGTATTATGGTAAAGACAGGAAATGGTACCCCTAATCGTGCACAAGTTTGTCGTGAGGCAACACAAGAGTGGAACAAAATTAAAACCAAAAGCGTGAAGAAAATAAACAACATAATAAAGGTATATTTGACTACACCATTTAATCTATATAACATACAAACAATGAAATTAAGAAATTTTGTGCCTGAAGAAAACTTAGCGCCTTTCCATTCTACTATCTATTCAGTAGAAGACCCTGTACCTGAAATTTCACCAAATGCAGTAGCACAAAAGAATGCAACAAATACAATCGAAACAGCTAAAAAAAAACTTTTAGAACTTAAGCAAATGTACAACATTACAACAGACCCCCAGTTTCGATGTGAAATATGAAGAATTTCAAACACAAATACAAGCTAATAAAAATAGAATTGTCAAATTAAAAAGAAATGCAAAGTATGCTCAAAACTGTAAAGAAAAGAAACAAAAAATACTCATCAAAAATCAGGAAGTAATCAAATATGATTGGCCAGGTCATCCATCACTCCTTTTTAAGCATCCACATTTGTATGATTATATTCATGAATCAGTTGAACTTGGATCAGCTGATGAAAAGCGGAGAAAAGAAATAGTTAAAGTGCGGATAGTAGAAAATTTACATAAAAATCTTGAAGAGAATTATGGTGTCTATATAGCATGAACAACATTAAATAATTACTTCTTACCTCAACAATCCAATTATATAGCCACGAAGGCACACCACCACCCAGCATAGATTTCAGTTGCAGGCATTTCATGGACTGAAACACATGAACATCCTGACAGTCACTATTGTTTTGTATCCATTAAATGTGCGAAACAGTTGGCATCTGTTTTCGCTAATATGTCAATAATAATATCCCAGGATGATAAAGCGAAGATAGGCTTTGGTGTGCCTGCTGTTAGTCAAACATTTCATAGATTACAATCAATCAATGATCCAATATGTGTATCAGATCATGATTTCTTCGTAGGGTTTGAACAAAAATTAATTCCATCAGTATACCTTATAATCAACCCAAATGATTCAAATGATGAGCTACGAATGGGACAACTTGCCATTTTCGTACGCCACCAGTGGTCTCTTGGTACTTCCTCGCTTACACATATTCATGATCTTGAAAATCTTACTTTAGATCCCCAATATGATTCTGCATTAAAAACTAATGGAGAAATTTGACCGATCTGGGTTTTATTAGTGGACAGTGGACTAGATGAAAATCTGAGACACCTAAAAAATATTGTCATATTGTTTGCTTTTTCGAAAGTTCAATTTGGATTATTTGACTATAAGAACAAATGCCCTGGGACAGTCCAAATATAATCCTGTCGAAAGAGGCATGGCGATACTTTCTGGTAAATTAGCAGGCGTTGTATTACCAATTGATCATTTCGGAACGTATCTAAACTCTCAAGGCAAAGTTATTAACCCGGGATTGGCTTTTAAAAATTTTAAATATGCTGAAGAAGCTCTCTGTGATATTTGGCGTTGTGATTTGATTTTTGGAAAGCATGTAAATACACAATACGTTTAGAAATTTACAAACTCTTTTGAGAATTTGCAGTTTGAGGGCACTGACAAAGAAAAAGAGAAAGAGCTTGAACAACAAGACAAAGAAAATCAAAAAAAAAATCAAAAAAATCAAACCAAAAATTAAAAAAAAAAAATGACTTAGCTGAGTATTTTATACAATAGTCATGGATTGAAAATCATTGTAACCTGTGCCAATATTCCCTCGACATAAAGCGGTGCACGAATACAAATTGCTGTAGACCACCTCGTGCAAAAGAAGCCATAGATTTCCTTCAGCTAAATAACGGTTTCTTGCCTCCGGTCACCGAAGCTAAAGATGGTCATTTTCTTAATACTATACATCTCCTTGAATACTATGATCGCTTAAAAATTCCTAACTATGATTTGCACTACCCATCTCTTGAAAAAACAACCTATTCACGCCTTCATTGTCCCAAGTGCAATAAATATTTTCCAACACTTACATTTTTGATGTATCATAAACAGCTAATGCACCCTACCAGCCGTGGAAGACCCAAAGGAAAATCTAAAGGCCAAATTGAGCAAAACTCATTAACCTTTGATGATTTCTCTCTTCTACCATTACAGCTATATGTTCAGATAATTTTACCTGATAAAGTGTTTCTTAGAGAATGGGCATCGGATAATGAATAACCTGTAATTGTTTAGAATTTAATCATACTTTGCTCATGAAGGCATCAAAAAAAAAAAAAAATATATATATATATATATAATCTTTGTGAGAACCGATATTTTGAATTAGGTGTGAATAGTTGGGTTAGAAACCTGGTTTCAATCAATAATTAGACAAAAACAGGCAAGTTTAAATAAAGTACCGGGTATCAGTATAATAAAATATATTTTCATATGACTTCTACTAGCTATTGAGTATGTAAAGCGATTGGAAACTGTACCGTCCAGATACTTCTTATTTATCATGAAAGAAATACTAAACGAATGTATTTACGCGATCATTATTAATCTTGTAAAAGATAGTATGTAAAAGTAAATAAATAAAACTAGTGTATACTAATCTGGATCGTCGTAACATTACTGAATTGTATGTTGCGTCATATGATTGTATGTTGATTAATCAAGCAATAAATTTGTAATCATCTTTTTTAGCCATGTACAGTATATACTATTACTGATACATCGTGACAATGATTGGCTAGTATTTTATATGTGTAACCTAAGATCTCACGTTACCCCACCCCAAAAATATTAGGTAATAAATGTCATGGCCCTTACCGGAATAGTGATTATTTTTTGTAACAGAATTATTTAATAAATTACAACAATCCCAATATAAACTAATTTATAGAATAGCAAGTAAGCTTTGTAATAAAATTTTTTAACTAATAATGATAGAAATCACAACAATTTCAATACAAACTAATATATATGATGATAGAAATTACAACAATTTTAATACAAACTAATATATTTTAACTACATATTATATACTGTTTATATTAATTCATAATAGAAACATGATAATTACTTGTTTTAATCAGAATAGAAAGTCTTTGATAACTCTTTTAGTAACTTATAAATAGATGTTAATTCAATACAACATTATTTGTGCTTACCAACATAGTAAATAAGTTTTATACTAAAATTTTTTAAATAACTCATAAATGAAATTTTGACAATTTTATTGCAAATACTAACTTACCTTAATACTAAAATAGCAAATTCTAAGTATTATGATAAGTGATACAAAATTTATCTTCCTGATACACTTTAATTATAAAAATTTTGCTTTTTTTGATATATGTTGTTACAATTTAAACTTTAAACTCATGGTTTGGCTGCCATTTGGTGGTACTAAAAGCCCAAAAGACCTGAGCTAAAAAAATATTATAAGGATCTTAAATGGCAGATAAAGGCTTAAAGTGGTGATTAATTATTTATATTATTAGATAAATATTAGATAAAGAGTAGTATTGTAGCCCAACAATTATATTACATATAAAACACAATCATTGTGTGCTTAGAAAGCTATCTAACATGGATTGTTAACAATTCAATTGATTGCTAAGAAGATAAACCTGAGATTAAAGATAGCATAGTAGCTTCTAGAAAAATAAAAAATATTTAAGGCCTGGGTTTCTACTTTAGTTAAGTTTCTTCAGACTAGACTATGTGCTTTAAACTAATTCTATTAAATTAGACTGTGTGTATCTTTTTGATATCTTAGTTATAGTTTATATTCAGATTTTTTCTTCTCTTTGTATTTGAGTTTAGATATTAATTATTATATAGTTTAGTTTATTGTTGTCTTGCGTTTCTTATTGTATATATTAAACTCTCCCAGTAATTAAAGTTTAATTGTTAAATGATAACTCTAACTTAGCTTAAGTGTTTTGTAACCTTATATTATATGTTTAAGTAATATATAACCTAGTTATCTATCGGCAGAGATGTTACCTGAGTCAGTTGACTCATGCGGGTTGACCTGACTCGATGGGTTATATGGGTCACAGGTCAAAAATTGGCCTGACCTGAGTTAAACATCATAGCATCAAAATGTGACTATTGACCAATCAAATTAAACTAATTATCAAGCGAAATTTACATAGTATTATATTAATTAAAATATTAAACCCTCACTTATAAGTGACGTTATTCGGGTAATTGATTATTTTGATTATTTTGTGTAG
>CAJVPY010005619.1:0-11286 GCA_910591965.1 Dentiscutata erythropus
TCATGTGATGCTAATTGTCACATAATACAATATATAAAAATCAACAATTAGATTGTTGATTATTATATATTTTACCATGTAACAATTAGCATCACATGATTACAGTGCCAATCACTAATCAATGCAACTCATATTGCGCATATAGCACATATAAGATAATATAAAATTTTTTTCCAAAAATCATTTTCGCTTTAGTCTAAAAGGAAATGTGGCGGATCACGTTAAATTTTGCAACCAATAATTTAGATACCTACCGCAAATCATAAACTTCATCGGTAGTGATCTGCTGCATGCCGACAAAGAAATATGAGAAGGGTTAACTAAACCTAAAAGCATAACATATTTTGAAAATGATTTATATAATGTACTTATTGAAGGAAAAGAATCATCTAAAATTCCTGGTTTTTATAAAGTAAAATCTTTTTTCATTGATTCGACAGAGTTATTTCATGAAGGAATTAAGTATTTCATGAGGTTTATTAAAAGTATTAAATGTACAATATCTAGTCCGGTAATGCTACTCAATGGTGGAAAAGTTAATAAGATTAGGCAAAATGAAACTGCATTCGTTCACAGGGGTTTTTTATACCATATAGAAGTTAAAATATTTATGTATCCTGGAATGGATTATAAAATGTGTCTACAAGAATTGGAAAATTTCTCCAAACATTTTCAACAAAATTATACTAGTTATGAAAGTTATCAAAATTTAATTGATAGACAATTAGATAATTGGCAATGTAGATATTACGGTGAAAATTTTGAAAGGTTAGTAGAAATTAAGCGGAAATATGATCCTTATAATTTATTTCATTGGAATCAAAGTATACCAACTAATACTAAAATTTCATGTAATTAAGGAATAATAGTTTTATTTTTAAATTTAGAATAATGATTGCTATTTTAAATTTTATGTTATTTTAAATTTTATGTAATTAAAGAATAAATTCATGTATGCTTAGTGCTCTTAACTTAATAGGAAACATATTAGACAAATAAACAAGGCCAAGTTAATGATTAGGCCTAGAAAAAAAATCATATTAGTCTGGGAATGATTCATGCTTGCTGGTAAAACCTGAACAAACCCAAAACCTCCCAAATAATTGCTATTATAAAAAATTAAATCAAAAAAATAATCTTAATATTTAATAGTTATCTATATTCTGATAATGATATTATTCAGAAGTTCTCATTGATTATATTTATTCCACGGTTCTTATTTTTTTTTATTTAAAAATAACGTATTTTATTAAGCTTAGTTTATTAACTATGAGATTTCTTTTCTCATCTTTTTTTTTTAGCCAGTGGCTTTTCTGGCAACTCAAATAAACAATATAAAGTTATTAAAATACAAAAGTATTAAAAAAAAAGATGTACTGTATAAGAAATATAAAAAGATTCCAAATCAGCCTGAGCTCAATGTCTGGGTAATAAATATTGATATACTATGATTCATATACATTTTAAAGTACTTATATTATTTTACAAAAGAAAACGGGTTCTATTAACATATATGAAACCACTAAAGAAAATAGACATAATGGTTTGGTGAAGATACAAATGCAAATATAAATTCTTTGAAGTATAAGATCGTATCTTAGATCTTATGATTTTTTTATACTATTTTTTTTTTACTGTTCGGTCAAGATTATTTTTTATAGTTGGAAATAAAGTTTGTTTTCAGATTATCCTAAAATAAAAAAATTTGTTTTTGGATGTTTTAAATTCCCAAATTGTCCCAAAGTATCCCAATTTGCTCTATATTTTTATTATTGTAAAAGCAATTAACGATTGATGTAAATTCCCAAGCTACAGATCAGCAACGGAGTAAGGTAATAGTAAAGAATGTTATGTTACATTTCAGTTATGGGTGAAGTTTTGTGTCTACAAAAGAAAGAAGCATCAATGGAGTAAGCGGAACAAAATAATATCAAATTCACTTGATTAAATTAATGCGAAAAGTATAATACATAAGGGGTTTCAAATGATAATCACATTTATTGTTAATTATATTTTAGACTATATAAACATGAATCGCCAAGTGCACAGTTTAATTTGATATTAATAATTCTAAATTTGATTTTTATCTTCTTAAATTATATTAATTTTGAAAGTCCCTAGCAAAGATTTGCAAACACCTTTATTTTAAATAACTGACTATAAACATTCTTTATATTACTCTGTACTTTCTTATTAATACAATAAGAAATGATGATGCCAAGAGAGTGACTTCAATCATTTAGAATTTATATGATTGAAGTTACATTTTCTCTTGAAATTATTTAAAATAATATTTAATATACCTACTTGAACTAGATTAATATGAAATAAGGTATAATGTAAATATAACAAATTTAAATATCATGTTTAAAATATATGTATTAGTTATATATACTTACTATAGTAAATACTCAAATTATTCGCAAAATTATCTTGGCAAAATGTCAGTAATAAGAGTTTTAAGAAATTTAGTAGAAGAATATAGCTAATTAAATATAACTACTTATTGTTATGAATGTTTGTACTTGTGTCTAATAATGAACTACTAACGATAATAATTTAATATAACTATAGTAATTATAAATTATTAATGGTTAATAATTTTAGTAACTTTTTAAAACTCAAGTCTAGTGCCTAAAGTTATAATGGTTATAATGATATATATAAAGATCACTGATTAAGTTTCTGGTTTTTAGTGTCTAATATTCATTATTCCTGGTTTGGCATGTATATTATTATAATTATTATAATGCTATAGTATTACAGTATCGTGTTATTACAATATCTGCTATAATATTATGATATTAGCATTGCGGCATTATAGCACATAATATTTACGGCAATTAAGCTCTGTGCTGTAATTAATTCTACCATATGTTAAAATGCCGTAATTAGTAATTTTACCGTACCACCAACACTACTTCAGACAGGCCCCCGAATAATCTATATAGCTTATATTTGGGCATCATAGTAATTTTTTTTTTTGTTAGCAATTTTATATTATCTATATTTCAAATATTAGATCAGAATTTTAGTCATTGTTATCAATTTTTAAAATATAAGATTCTCTAAAAAAAAACAGAAGTGTCTCAAAAAAAAAAAAAAAAAAAAAAAAAACGAAGTGTCTTTCTCTAAAAAAAAAAAAAAAAACAGAATTTACTTTTTATTTTTTGTTAGCAACAATTTAAATATAAGATTTAAAATACTTATTTGATTAGCAAAAATTTAAATATATCCTATTTAGTGATTAGCAGTTTTCAAATATAACCTTTTTACCCAATATCTACTTTTTAAATATAACTTTTTTTTAAAAAAGGGCCTATAATAGCAATTTTTCAAATATAACCTTTATATAGATTGTTCGGGGTCCTGGGTTAACTATACTTATCTAGTTAACTTAAAAGATAATACAATACATATATAAGCAATGTAGAAGAAAAAAGGAACTTTATTTATATAATTGAAGTTTTATTTTTTTTGGTGTTATTCATATGATATTTATTAATCATAAAACAAGATAAAGCAAATAAGAATTATTTTCAAATATACTTTACTCTGGCTATACTAACACTCTTTAGCAATAGAAAAATTGTCAGTATATTCAGATGTCAGTTTAACAAGTATCTCTTTTTATATTAATATTAGAGATTTGCAAAATGGGCTTGTACCCATGCTCAACAAAAGTTACAAGTATAGGTATAGGCATATAAGAATTTGCCAAGGTATGGGTATAGATACAAAAATTTGGCATAGGCATGGGTATAAAAATTTGGCATGAACATAGCATAGGTACAAAAATTTGACACAGGCATAGGCATGAGCACAAAAATTTGGCACTGGTATAGGCATGAGCATGAAAATTGGCATAGATACAAGCTATAATTGTTAAATAGAATATTTTTGTTTGATGACAAAAATTAATCTAAATGACAAAACCTCTGCTAAAAATCAAAACCTCAAATTTTTCTGATAAAAGTCAAAACCCTCAAATCCTTATGATGAAAGTTAAAATCCCAAATGATCGACACAAAATTGTCACTCAATTTTGATTGGTTAAAGGCCGCAGATCTACAAAACTTGGCCCACATTAGGTCATAATTAACTACAAAAATAGAAATTTTTAGAAAATAATCCAGTATTACCCCAGGAACAATTTTCACTTAATAGGCTCTGTGGTTTTATTAGTAGAATTCTGAGTAATTTCAGCCAAATTTTTTAACTATCACTCTTATCAAAAATCTGCTATGAAAGTTTGCTATAGCAGCTAGAGTTATTAAGAAAGTTAAAAAAAATCTAATTTTTAACCTAACTATAATGAAGATTTTTTACTTTATAGCTATTATCATAATTCCTGAAATATCTAATAAAAATTAGCTAAATGATTGTTTGGCTGATTCAGTTAAGTTAGTGATTTTGGCATAAAAACTATTATGACCAATTATAACAATAATATCAATATTATTAAATTTTCATTCCAATGCTTGTCCAACATGCTTGGTGTTTAGTTTGCACGAAAATTTATAAAAAAGACTACTCATACCAACCAATAAACCTTAGCAAGAAATCTAAAAAAGGACCAGATATAAATTAGACTTTTATAACAAAAATATTACACGAACAGGTGCCACTATTAAAAAAGTTAATATGATCATAAATTTGTTGACTGGTTTAAAAATGAATCTCATATTAGGTTTTTAAGTGACCAAGATATTATCAATATTTGTCGAAAATACATGAAGAATTATCAAAGTAAAAAACTTTATATGTTTATATTTGAAAAATTTTAGTACTAATGATTAAAATTAGTTCAAAAATCCCAAATGGGGCAGCTTCAAGAACAAGGAACCCAGTGATATTTTCATAATTATTATGTTACATGATTAAATATTTAGCCTAAGTTAAAGTTATTGTTAGAATTAGGTGATAGAATAGTTTAGGCTAATTTTTTAGTATTAGTAAACAAATAATGTTATGTATGTGATATGATGATTACTGGGTTTCATGTTCTTGAAGTGTTCCCAAAAATAGGATTCAAAATTAAATGAAAGTATCAAAGTGGATTTAAGAATTAAAGATTGTCTATCTGAAGTAGTGATATAGGTCAATAAAAAATTATGAGCTAAGGTTGATTCTAAGAAATCTTGAGCTGGTCGTCCGGGCTAAACTTTTTGCTAATATAAATTTTTCTAATAAGAATTAGTTTTGATATCTATATCAAATGTGTAGGAAGCCATCAGGTAGTTCCTTGCCAAATTCTAGTATACTAAAATCATTTAGTTTTTATTCTTTTTGTATTTAATTATAATGTATCGTATTTTATGTTGATTAATTATCTATGCACCTGAACATGTCAGGCATTTCCTTTTTTTTTTTTTTAAGTGATTCTGCTTTTATTAATATGAACTGCTATAAGAATACACTGTAACAATATATATATATATTCTATATAGTGAATAGTTCTAATCTAATAAAAACTCACCAGATATACCTAAGTACTACTATCTAATACAATCTACTATAACAACTATTAGTCTCACTCGGGATCTAAAACTTGCTTCAGATTTTGTATTGTTAAAGGATACCTCTCTCAATCATTTGACAGGTTGTTGTATACCACATTAGGATCTCTTTTTTCCCTTTTAATTCTTTCTTCTTCTCAAGAGGTATAAAACAAAAGGGTAAAATTTTCCAACAAAGAGTAACAAAAACGATCAGAAAAAAAGAAAAAACAAAAAAGAAAAAAGAAATACTGATTGCGAAAAAGAAAAACATAAAAAGAAATATAAAACCTTGAAGACACTAACTATTATAACCCATGCATAGCCAATAAAAATTATATAACAAATACAATATTTGTATATTTCTACTGTAAAGCTTCGTCTTAATATTAAATTTACTTTTCGACCTTCTCACCAACTCCAAATAACTTTGTTGCCCATCCTAATTCGTATCTTGAGCCAGGTGCTACCATTGTCCAAGGACCCATGTTTCAAGCTACCTGCTGCTATAATTAGAGTTTTCAGGTTGAGTTCCATGAAAAAGTGTCATATTTGTTTGTAAACAAACACATGGTTGCATTCTGTTAATCCGTCTAAATTTGGGAAGTAAACAATGCCAATCTTTTGGAAAAAGTAAGCCAAATCCCCACTTTTTGCTAAAATTTTTTTGAAAGACCGACAGAAGGATAAGAGAGAGTAAAAAGGTACTACTTGACCAAGTAAAAGAAGTGTGGCTTGAAGAAAATAACAAGATATTTTGTTGTTTCCTAGTGTCTTCAAAGAAGTATGGCCTAAGAGTTTCATCAACGAAAAAAGAGGGGTGTCCAAAGAGTAAGAGTCCTCTTTTCTACCAAGATTTTTTATACAAGAGCACCTTCTGCCAGTTATCTTATATAATAATACTCTTGGCTTGTATGCTAAAAGTCACTTTTAAAGAAGTTCTGCTAGCAGTATGTTGACCTCTAAACAAACCACTACGTTAGGCCATGACTCTCCAACAAAATTTGTGTTTTTCTTCTATAGAAATTTTGAACCGAGTGATCATTAGAAAAAGTTGTATTGCTGCTTAACCTGTTAGGCATTTCTATTTCTTATATATATTAGATATTTGCTAATTTATCACCTAAATTAGCCAACTAATGAGTGTTTATATTTTTATAAACAATTGTGACAATTTTTTAGCCAGTATATGAGAATTGATTCTAGCACTTCCATTATCGACCGGCCTGGCACACAAGGGTGCAGGCTAAGAGTCGACCCGTTCATTAGCCTGGCTATTGGGCTGGGGCTAGCCCGTATTACTAATCTAAAGCAAATAGTTTAGAAAACTTGCTAACATCTAAGTGTTTAGCAATTTGTCAAACTGATAAGACTTCTAAATTTTTTTCAACAATTTGCCAGTGAAGATGCTTTGTAAATATTATTTCTAGAGATAATTCCAAATTTTTTAAAAATAAATTTTTTTGTCTTCAACAAGAAATGAAAAATAATTAAAAATAAATAAATGTTTTCATTTGAATGAAAATAGATCTTTCAAAGAAAAGAAATTGAAATTTAATTCAATTTTTCAAAAATGAATTTTTATTAAAAATAAAAATGAATAAAGGCTTCATTTAAACAAATAGGGAGCTAACAATTATCAGGTGATTTTCTAGGGGGAGAGAAGTCAAAAAAATTGAAATTTTATATATAAAACCTAATAATTTATATATTAAAAACTAGGGGGGGGGTAAGCCTCTAATAAAAAAAAATTAGGTGATAAATGACACTGCCTATAGATCTTGCCAAAAAATAGGAATTATAATTTTGCTCAATTTTTTAAAAATGAATTTTCATTGAAAATCAAAAATAGATCTTGCCAAAGAATAGGAATTGAAATTTTACACAATTTTTTAAAAACTAATTTTTTGTTTTCACAAAATTAAAAACAATTAGAAATAAATAAAGGCTTTATTTGTTTGTATGAAGATGGATCTTGCTAAAGAATAAGAATTGAAAATTTACACAATTTTTTAAAACCAAATTTTTATTGAAAATAATTAAAAATAAATAAAGGCTTCATTTGAGCAAAAATTGATCATACCAAAGAGTAGGAATTGAAATTTACTACTTACAAATGCATGTTGATATTTAGTCTTATTGTAATATATATTAGTCATCTGATCTTATTAAATTATGTATTTGATATATCTATTACTAAATAACTTAACTAAATCAGCCAAAAAATTATTTAGCTAATTTTTATCAGGTGTTTTAGGAATTATGATAATAGCAGTAAAATATTACACATATTGAGATTGGCTTGATTTTTCGAAGAGATCTAATTGGAGCATATTTATTGCTAATGAAATTAAAAATCTCTGGTAATAATATTATATAGGGGAGAGTCAATAGAAAAGTGACAAATTTTTTTTAAGTAAATGTTTTTTTAACTTTGAACTTAATTATTTTGGCTTAAATTTAATAAAAAATTTTTTATTTTAATTATATATAATTTCAAGATTAAAATAAAAAATTTTTTAGCAAATTTGATTAAATAGTTGCTGAGATATTTTAATTTAAAAATTAAAAAATTTCACTAAAAATGATTTGTCCCTTTTCTATTGACTCACCCCATATGCTTTTTTCAAACTTCAAATAAAAATATCTTAGCAATTTCTTATCTATTCTATATTATAAAATAAAAATAAAAAAGCTTTTATCAATTTTAGATTGGAGTTATCGTGATATTATCGATTAAAATTTGGAAAAACATAACTGCTAACTTTGTTTTAATAATCGTTTAAATTCTTTTTAAATTCGAACAAACAGCAAAATCAGTAAAGTTTTTTTTATATTAATTTCATAAATCTATAGAATAATAAAAAAACTTTCATTGATTCTGAATATGTGATATATAATTCTTACTGTAGTATCCTACTGAGTTTATAAACATATTATGCTTAAATTTGATTAGCCAACTTTAATGATCATTGTTACATGTAAAAAGAGCAATTGAATTCATTTTTTTTAAAAAATTAATATATTAGCTCTAAAATTTTGGGTCAAGTTTGGTTCAGGTTGAAGCTTTAACCCAAAAATTGTCAACTCGATCTATTCAGAGCATTAATAGTAATTGTATTAGGTTGTTGTATGTTTTGATAATGCCTAGTGCTTGTGCCTGACATTTATGCCTGGCATTTGTGTCTGGTATTTTTGTGACTATGCTTATAATAGTGTCTGCCATGCTTATAATAGTGCCTGCCACTTTTGTGCTATGGCTTGCCACTTTTATACTGTGTCATAATAGTGTCTGGACTTTTGTGTCTATGCTTATAAAATGCCTAGCATTTGTGCCCATACCTACAATAATGCCTGGCACTTTGTGTCTTAGGAATAGGCATGGTGTGAGGCACTAGTGCCTGGCCTGGTGCCAATATGCCCAACGTATCTACTTGCAGAGCCTTAATTAACATATAAAGATAAAATATTAATATGTCAGTTTAACTAGTATAATTAGTTATAGTTATTGTATAGGCTATAAAAAATAACTAAATTTGTATGGATTAAATTACATGGTTTTCAGCCATTTAGTGCTTTGAAAAAAATTAAAAATTCTAGATACTTAACCTTAAAATATAAAACTATATAGATAAAAAATTTGCTTAGAGATTAAGCTATAATAAATTTTTGAATAACTGGATAATTTTAATAATACAGAGTAGAGATTTTCAAATCTAAGTTTGTTTAAACAAATATGAGTCCAGATCACATATGAATAAGACCTGAATTAAAATTTTTAGATTATAAGTAGCATGGTAGACAAACTAATATTCATTGATGATTTAACCAATTTAATAAAAAAATTTTTTTAATTTTTTTATATAGTTTAAAATACTTTTTATTCCCATAATTTTTTGAAACCCTATCTATCGAATTATTAAAAAAGAAAGTTGTAGAAAAAGCTTTCAAATACCTATATTTTTTTAAAATTAATCAAATATAATCACAATATTTAAAAAGTTTTTTTAAAGACAAGTTTTATAAAAGGTCAAAAGTAATTGAGTTTATATTTTAAGCTAATAAAAGTATTTTGATATTAAAACTAAAAACAGACAACAGTTAACTTAGATCTAATATTTTATAAAGTTTAAAAAACAAAATCAAGACCGAATAGTATTTAATAAAGAACAAAATAAAAAAATAAGTTAATTTTTATCTTCTTTAAATTAAAAATTATCGTTATATTATAATGGATATTGTATATATTTATAAGTTAACTTTATTTATTTTTAATTATTGTGGTTTATAGAAATAATTTAAAATCGAGTAATATTCATTAAATTAATTAAATAAACATCAAATATATAAAGTAGAATATTGAATATATTAAGCAGAAATAAGATATATATATAAAAAATGAAATTTTTATTAAGATAAAAAATGAATTATATGAGCATTAATATCTTATAATCAAGAAAGTAGAATTTAATAATTTTTATACCATCAGATTTGCCTTAATAAGATAAATTAAATGGTATAAGAATTATTAAATTCTGACTGTTGGATTATAAGATATCCTTGAACTAGTAAAATAAAAACATCTTAATCATTACTGATTAAAATTAATTAGCTAGCTATCATATATATGAATGCAACCAATTATAATAAATCATGTAATCAACTGATTTTATATTTTTATTAGACAGATCGACTTTGAGTCACAATTTTCAAATTTAGAAGCTTGTATAATAAGGATTGTTCACCATGCTGTTATAAGTAAGGTCACAAAATTTTAATTAAATATAATATTAAAATAATACAAACAATGAAGCAAAACTGTAAGCTTTTAATTACAAAGTTATTAAATTTGAATTTTATTTTTTGCTAAAGTTTACTTTATAAGTATATGATATTTACTATATAAACTCTATACTAATTAGATCTATAGTTAAACTAAAATATTTAATAATACTCTATTTTTTAACTTACCTTGTAACAAATTTATCTGTATTTTTTTAATTTCTAGACTTTTAAAGACATATTATACTTAAAAATAACACTAAGCTAGATTTGTAAAGTAAATTACTAAGTAAATCTGTTATGTATTACTTCAGTATGAATTTCAAAATCTTTAAGCATGCCTTCTAAATTTTCTCACAATAGTATATATATTCAACTATATAGTAGACTTGGGTTTACTATATAATTTTAAAATTAGTAAAAAGTAAAAGATCTGAGTTTTTTCTAACGATCACTTGAACCAAAATTTCTCATAAAAGAAAAATCAAGTTTGGATACTAGAGAAGTAGAAAAGACCTGTAGTAGGTGGACAACAGTACGGTTTTTATAAAAGTCAACCTTTCGTTTACTTGTGGAGACTCCTTTATATATTCGACATGCAAGCCAAAAGCGTTTTTATACAAGATAACTGGCTGGGGATGTGTGTCCTTGTATATGAAATTTCGGTGGGGATTATGGTTTTTCTTTGTCGACGAAGTAACCTGTTACGAAATAACTGGAAAATAGTAAAGAACTTGTTTTTCTCAAGCCACACACTTTTTTTCGGCCAAGTGACTTCTCACTTCATCAGCAAAAAAAATAGACTGATATATATCGATTACTAGCCGGGTAATTATATATCGATACCAATCATCCCTGCCAATTACACACGATCGTGATAGTAATCGATATATAGCGAATTCGTTTACTAGTGGTAATACTAAATATCACTATATATCCGATTCGATTAATAGCGATATTTGATAACATTCGATTATAATCATGCTACTGATTTCTAATGATTACG
>CAJVPY010005620.1:0-11286 GCA_910591965.1 Dentiscutata erythropus
TTTATACTCACGCACTAAATTAATGCAAATGAAGTGATTTGAAGGGTTTTATGTAGTAATAAATAAGTATTTATGAATAAGTATTTATGAACATGACTTACGAACATGATTTGCTTTAAATTCTACCAATAAATAAATTGTCCTTATACTCACGCACTAAATTAATGCAAATGAAATGATTTGAAGGGTATTAGTTAATGATGAATAAGTATTAAAAATAAGTATTTATGAACATGACTATGAACATGATTTGCTGTTTTAATTCTACCAATTAATAAATTAACTTTATACTCACGCACTAAATTAATGCAAATGAAGTGATTTGAAGGGTTTTATGTAGTAATAAATAAGTATTTATGAACATGACTTACGAACATGATTTGCTTTATATTCTACCAATAAATAAATTATCCTTATACTCACTTACTAAATGATGCAAATGGTTTAAAGGTATTTGGTATTAGGTAATTGTAAATAAATATTTATAAATAAGTATTTTATGAACATGGTTTGTGAACATGGACTTTATACTCACAAACTAATTTGATTTTAAGGGCATTCATATAATGAAAATAAGTCTTTATGAGCATAATTTACTGTTTTTAAATTCACAAATAATAAATCATCTTTATACTTACCGACTAAATTAATGTGAATGAAATGATTTGAACGTATTAAGTATTGGTAAATAATTATTTATTAATAAGTATTCATAAATATCATTTGTGAACATGATTTGCTATTTATAATTCCATCGATTAATAATTATAATACTCACCCACTGATTAAATTATTTGAAGGTACAAGGTATGTAATGGAAAATATGTATTTATGTAAGTATTTATGACATGGTTTAGTTTGTTTTTTTTTAATTCACAAATTAACAAATGTTCTTTATACTCACTAACTAAAATGATTTGCATTAGGCAATAGAAATAAATATTCATAAGTATTTATAAACATGATTTCTGAACATGAATTGCTGTTTTTAATTCTACCGATTAATAGACTATCTTCTTACTCACCGACTAAATTAATACAAATGAAATGATTTGAAGTGTATTAGTGTAATAGTAAATAAAGTATTTGTGAACAAACGTAATTTAATTCAACCAATTAATAAATGATCTTTATGCTCACACGCTAAATTAATGCAAATGAAATGAAATAATTTGAAAGGTATTAGGTAATAGTATATAAGAATTTATGACCATGATTTGTAAACATAATTTGCTGCTTTAATTTCATCAGTTAATAAATAATCTTTATGCTCACTAACTAAAATGATTTAAAAGATATTAAATAAGGATTTATGAACTTAATTTGTTTGCATGATTTTCTGTTTAATTCAACTGACTAATAATTATATTATACTTACGGGCTAAATCATCATAAACAAATAAGCTATTTATAAACTTAATTGCAGATTGTAATATATAGATTAAATAATATTCTTATACTTACTCCCTAATAATTAATATTGCATCAGTAATATTTCTAATTTTAAAAAAATTACGGCACAAATTGAAGTTAATTTACTTCTCCATCCATTCCTTAGATTTTTTTTTATCCTTTTCTACTCCAATTCCGTAATAGTAACAAACGGCAGTTTTATAAATTCCATTAGAGTTATTTAATTCCGCTGATTTTTGATAGTACTCAAACGCTTTGTATTTATCCATCTCAATACCAATCCCATGATAATAGCAAAAGCCAACTTGAAACATTCCGTTATTATCATTCATTTCTGCAGATTTAAGATAATTACTGAATGCCTTATCCACATTCTTTTCAACATCAATTCCGTGCTCATAGCAATAACCAAGCATGAAAATTCCGTAAGGATTTTCTTCTTCGGCTAATTTTTGGTAATCAGCAAAACCAAAATTGCTAGTAATTTCGTTTGATTGCTGCATTGTTAATATTTTAGATGCGAAAACAAATTTCGTTGAGTAAAAGTTTTATTTAGCAATATTTGTTACATTAGTCAAACTTTAATAATGGTTTGTGTAATTAATGTATCCTAAAAAATTTTACTGCATAATGACCTGGTCACAAAACTCATACAGGAAACTCATACCGTATAAATAACATGCAGGGGTGTAATTTCGAATTTTGGCCTAAATTAAGCAATTCGGGCCATTATTCAAAATAACGCACATGCGCGCTATTTGACGCTTATAAGATTCTCAAATTCCAGGTCGGAATGCATCCGGCTGGTGAAATTGATCAATTTTGTTCAATATCATTAAAAATTTACTAATGAATCCATTGCCATTCATTAAATAAAAAGTGCCCAGCGGATAATTTCCCAGCGGATAATTTTGTTATAGACTCTGCTTACTACTATTGTTAACTGCTGGTCTAGCTCCAACGCATCTTGACCTGGAAATTTGTTCCAGATAAATAATTATAAGTACGTATCTGTTTAGAGTATTTTAGTCAAAATACCAACAAAGTTAACCAGAACTTAGATAACGATAATCTAATACAGGCTAATTTGGACCGCATCCCTGATAATGAACAGGGTTGGGCAAGTTATATATCCGGTGTTTTTCTACCAGACATCGAAGATTTCCAAATTGTCCTATGTTGTGTTCAGTGTCCGATGAAGCGCAGTTGCAGTTGGGATTGAACAATGTCCGATAATATTACATAGGACAATTCGGATAGTTTTCCAATGTCCAATGAATAATCAAATATATTGACACTAATATAACTTAGAAATTATAGCAAATCAGTATGGTATAACAGCCCGATTTTAAAACCATATTATACTGTTTAGCTATAATTCCTAACCCTAACGCTAATATGTACGTATGTGTGGATTTTAAAAATCAGCCTGTACTATATGGATCTGCTCACCTATACCAACCATACTGGTCTGCGTAGTTTTGTTCCCTAATACTGTATGAGGCGATTCAATTTCATGTGAATAATCTATAACCTGTCCAATGTCCATTGCTTTGATAGGACAAATTTGGACACTGGACATCGAATTCCATTCATGCCAACCCTGATAATGAATATATCAAACCAAATATATATAACATAGAAACAGCTTCATTCGTTTCCCTTACAGTAAATGTATAATGTAAAAAAAAAAGTCATGTGCAATATCTATAGATTGTAAAATTTGGTTCAATTGTAATAATAAGAAATGATTTTATTGTTTAATTTGCATAAAGTACATGTTTAATATTGACCAAATCCACACGATCAGTTAATGAAAACTATAATAATTTTTTTTTTTAGAGAGTATAGAGAGCATCAATTTAATGTACGTTATTAATTGTCCGGAGTGTAGTGTAGGAATTTAATGTTTATTCATGATTATACAAGAGTTATGTTTTTGATACATCAATGGTTACGTTTTTTATCAAAAATTAGCATGTGACAATATTTATTAACATGATAAAGTTATAGGCTCTTGGCAGTATTAAGTTGATATTCATAGTCCCTTTTTTTTAGTAAGAAAAGTGATCATTTCGACAAAAGAGCTGCCAAATCATTGATCACTATATACACAATATTAAATTGCTTATAATGGTATTAATTTTTATGAATTACTGTATTTATTTAAAAAATTAATTTATCACCTGTGCATAGATTAGTAAACTTTTAGAACCTACTAAAACTATTTTTACTTAATTAAACGAAACCTTCTATTGCACTAATAAAAGAATATAAAAAGTATGAATATTCAATGTTTAAATTCAGGTGATGTGAAGGTTTGGATTTTTTTTTTAACAAAAAAAAGTTCAAACACTTATTACACAGACTTCTATCCACTAAATAAAGTTGATTTTTTCCTTTGGCTAACGCAGAATTTAAGAAGATTCGATCAAAATACTCACATATCTGATATTTACATTCTTGTGGTTCTGAAAAAAATTTATTTATTTCGTTAAGACAAAAACTTTATTATTATTATTGTTGTTGTTGTTGTTGTTGTTATTTCTCATTTCTTATTTATATCACATCATCATTACTTATTTATTGTAATATTATAATTTATTTTTCAATCGCGTGTTGATGAATTTAGTGATTGACGCAGGACATATATGTATAAAAGATTGTTGTAAATTAGGCCATATAAACTTAATTACTTGGTTTTTGTAATACGTATGAACCTTTTAAATAGACCGGCCGGTAAGCTTTTTGTTTTTTACAGCTATTTTCATAATTCCTAGAAAACCTGATAAAAAATCGACTGAATGATTTTTCAGTCGATTCGATTAAGTTTGTGATTTCGGCATAATACGTAGATTCATATATTAAGATCAGGTAACTAATATAAATATTATTGAATATACTTTCAAAGTATTTAGAAAAGTTGCCAAACACTTAGGTGTTAGCATATTTTTTATAAGTCAAATTCTCAAACACTTTCAAATAATGGGTGTATTTGAAAAGCTCCCGTCACTTTCAGAACCATGTTCACTAAGCATGAATGATACAAAATATTTTAAACCTTTAATGAAAAAAAACCTGAATGGCATTTGCATTGTATGAATTACAATCTGAGATGGAACTCTGGTTATTCGTAAAATTAGTCTTATGACAATTTTAACTTGTATATACAAATAAAAAGAATATTTTATTTATATATAGGATCTTCTTTTAACATATACTTCGTACAGTATGTTTAGCTTAAAAGTCTAATTAATATATAGTCCATTTTTTATATTTCTTGTTATGACTTATTGACACACTAAACATGCTAGATAAGATTCGAACGAAATTTAATAATGTTGGCATTATTGTTACAACGGTCTGTAAAACAGTCATTATGATTTGGTTCATGCCAAAATTGCAAACTTAATCGATTTGGTTAAAAAATCATTCGGCCAATTTTTATCAGGTGTTCCAGGAATTATGAAAATAGCTGTAGATAAAAAAAAAAAAAAAAATTTATACCCGATTATTATAGCTGTTCTCATAAATTTTGGGATATCTAGTAAAAAATTGACCGAATGATTGTTTGGCTGGCCGATTCGATAAGTTTTTGATTTCGGCAATGAACGATTACGTAATAATGTGCGTATCTTGCTAATGACAGAGAAAATGCATATTGATGTCATTATTTTATTTTTGCGTTTCTGCTGTTACTTCAGACGAAGTTGGATACATATTCAGATTCAACAGTAATTACTTCAGACAAGCTAGCCATTTTAAAATGGTTACTATAAATGAACAAGCTAAAGGCTCCTTAGTTGTTAGATCAACTGTTTCAATATCTGATTTTTTATATTTTTAGAAATTAATTTATCGGTATATTAAATAAATAAAATACTTTTATAAATTTTATTATGATTTTATTGGTTTTAATTTTCAAAGCAGTTTCGACAAATACTGAAAGCTTAGTTGTTTGGAATTGTAATTTGATTTATGTTTTCTTCAGTTCAATCAATAAATTCTTGTTCATATCGAAACTTTTTTTATTAGTGTCTCTTTTTGTAATATATTTATTATGAAAGCTTAGTTTATATTCAGAACTCACTTTATGATTTTTGTTAAGATTTGTTGGTTGGCAAGAACGGACATGCATTCAAGTGAAATCTTAATTTTGGATGTGTTGACATTGCATTACCGTTCAGAATATATTCGCAAATAATATATAACGTTATATTGCTAATCACCAATTACTGTCAATTTTTTACCAGATGTCCCAAAATTTATGAGAACAGCAGTAAAACATATAAAAAATTTTTTTTAAGTTCTCAAATTTTGACCCGGCCGGGTTATTAATTTAATTTTGAATGGCCTTAGATAATAACCATAAGAATTTACACATTATATTCTTTAGAGCTGAAATTCCAATGTTTGCAATTTCGTATCAGACAAGAAAGTAAAACTGAAATAAAATTGGTTGCTTACTTTCAGTATTTCAAAATAGGCAATGAATATGAAGATTTATAGATGTTTAATAAAGACTTTCAAGGATGTTTGAGGCACAAAAAAAGATAAATTAATTTTGAAGGATTCTTACCCAAAGAAAAAATACCAAGACACAAATGATAAGAGTAATACGCGTCACTCCGATTATAACAACATCTAGATATAACAACATCTGGCTAAAAATTTTAACATACATACATATGTTATAAGCATCTGGATATACGAACAATTTGCTTATTTCTGTAATACTGTATAACTGATAATGTGATAAAAATTTTGATATCTAAGAAAAAAACATTATATGTTATATAATCACATTTATATAGCTTAATTTAAATTTAAATTTGAGAATTTTCGTGTCATATAACTTGCTAGAGTACATGTCTTGTGAATGGATTTGTTTGGTCGGTTTTGGTTTAGTCTTATTTGCTTCCAAAAATTGTTTTTTGATTTCATAATCATCATGCTTATCTATTTCATTCAACCAACGCGTGATTATTTCAACAATTTCAGTTGCAGTAGGTCGTTTATAAAAATCTTTATCCATATATTTCATAGCTAATTTAATAAAACATTTAGATCTTAATCCATCGATAATTTTTTTGATACAAGATCACCATTAAATGGAATTCCATCAAATGTTCTTTGTCCAGTCGAAATCTCAGTCGCGATAACTCCAAAATTGTAAATATCTGATGATTGAGTATACGTTTGACGCATCAAAATCTCAGGTGCTATATATGGCAAAATCCCACAAATTTTTCCTTCCTTTATTTTTTTATAAAGTCCAAGATCGGTAATATATGCGTTGTGCATATTATTATTTTGCAAAATGTTTCCACTGTGTAAATCCCTGTGAACGAGTTTCGGAAAATGAATCGACTCAAGATCTAATGCTGTACAGTACAAAATATTCAATTTATCTTTCCATTCTAATTTTGATACTTCTACAAGATTTTTCCGTACCGAACCTTTTGGCATAATATTCATAACAATAAAATTATCACCATAATTATTTCTTGACACGCCCAAACTATTCAAGAAGGAAGGATTTTCGTAACCAATTTCACTGTGATTTTCAATTCTTGGATAAATTCTTGCAAATTTTTGGTTGTATCACGAATAACTTTAAGTGCAACATCCATCCACACAACATTAATTCTATCAAGCCAACGTGCAGAATATACAGTTGAAAATCCTCAGTTTCCCAGTTCCCGTTTAATTGTGAGCTCATTATAATCAATCCAAGATAATTTAAGTCTCTCATCATCTAATATTCTCTTAAGTTAAGGATTGATATGACCCGATGATTTATTTGTTTTCAAATTACTTCTATATTTCTGGACCAATAATTTGCTTTTTGAATATCTTTTCTTGTACCGGTACTGTTTCGATAACATAAAGCAACGTGAAAAAATGCTCCGTTAATACTAGCTGATTTTTCATAGTATTCAAATGCTTTATTATAATCTTGACCAACTCCAATTTCATTATAATATGAAAACCAACATTATCCATTGCTTTAGCATTACCCAAATCAGCGGACTTTTAACAATATTCAAATGATTTCTGGCAATTTATTTCTACCCCAATTCCATAACGATAACAATTACTAACATCAGTCATCGCACCCGAATTTCCTAACTCAGCTGCTTTCATATAATATTCAAAAGCCTTCTTTTCGTCTTCTTAACACCAATACCGAATTCATGATTGTAACCAAATGTATAAAGTTGCTTAGAGTCCATTTTTTTAAAGAAGGGGGAAAAAAATCATGCGCTAAATAAAGTACAAACTTTAATTGTCCGGAGCATAGCGGAGGATATTTAATGTTAAGTTAAGTAATACAAAAGCGACTTCAATAGTTATATTTTTGATTAGCTCATTAGTTGATTTGCCAAAAATGTGACTTTGAAAAATTTTCAAATTTACCACCTGCTTACAAACCAAATTTTACTAATATGTAACGATAATAGTCCATGCTTAGTTGATAATTTTGCTATATTTGTAAAATAATTATAATAGTTTTTCAACTATTTAAATTACAATTTCTTATTAATGAAGTTTGAAAATGAATTTTCTTGTAAATTCATTGTCTAATTTATTTTCTTTGGTAGAATTAGTGATACGTATTGGCTATCGCGGATGTTTGTTCATATGATTTTATTAGAGTTTGGGACTTCAGTGTTTATTTTATAGTATTAGGAATTAGAGCTAATTGATTAAGGGTGAATAATGAAAAAATTTTCATTATTGTTCATTGTTATTATTTTAAATTCATTAGTTAAGATGTAATCTATTTCTGCATATAAATTTCTAAAATGCCTCGATAAATCCATGTTAAAAATTAAAGCCGAAATACTTTTAGATAAAAATAATTATGATATGAATACTGTACTTGACATTGTTATTAACTT
Source organism: Dentiscutata erythropus (assembly GCA_910591965.1). NCBI lineage: Eukaryota > Fungi > Glomeromycota > Glomeromycetes > Diversisporales > Gigasporaceae > Dentiscutata > Dentiscutata erythropus. The sequence continues at coordinate 8,319 of CAJVPY010005620.1, forward strand.
ATTTATAATCCAAAATTGATTAATTTTATAAATATTAGTTGTAAATGAATGGATGAATAATTTAGAAATTGAAGATGATTGACGGAAAACAAATATAAATTTCTTTTGATGAATTTGAAGTTATTGAAGAAATAGGTGGAGGTGGATTTGCAACTGTATACTGTGCTGAATCGGTTAACAAAAGTCGATATTTATACAAACCCGTTGCACTTAAATTATTTCATGAATCAAATAACAATCGAGAATTTATAAGAGAGGTAATCCTATCCTTATTAATATTTTGTTAATTATATTATCATAATTAATGATTAAAATTGAAAATTTGAATTTATAATCCTTTAATAATAAGTTAAAAGCATATAGTGACATCGGTCTTAAAGATCCAACCTTATAAAATGTTTCGGTATATCAAAAGTTTCTAAAAATTATGTTCTTGTCATGGAATATGCTTTTGAAGGTTGCCTGCGCAAAAATCTACATGTTATAGAACAAATGGATTGGAAAGATAAATTAAATCTATTACAATGTATTGCATCAGATCTTCGGATAGTTCATTCTCATGATCCTATTTACATAGTGGAAATATACTGCTAAATAGCCTATATTGCAGATTTAGGACTTTCGATTACAGTCAATAGTGGATTAAAACTAAGATCTGATGGAGTTTATGGAGTTTTACCATATATTGCTCCTGAAATTTTGAACCAACAACCATATACTAAAGCATCAGATATTTATTCATTTGGTATAATTATGTGGGAAATTTTATACGGTAAAGTTGTTCCTTTTGGGCATAAATCAGACTTAGAATTTCAATTACAAGTATGCAACGGTTTGCGACCACATACATATTCATGAAAATACAGCAATATGTTATGCAGATTTAGTGAAGAAATGTTGGAACATGGATCCAAAAAAACGACCAACAGCAAAAGAAATCTATGATACTTTTGTAGAATGGCTGAATAATGAAGATATTTTATCGAATTATCTGAATCTGTTAAAAACTAAAAAATACAGCAAATGAAGATATGAAAATAGATATCGGATCACATTATGAAAGTAGATTTATTTCATTTGATAGTAGTTACAAATATCAAGGTAATTATGTTTATTTGTTTAATAAATTATACTATTCTATATTAATATTATAGCATTGTTTAATAATCTTTTATAGGTAGTAAACTAAATGAATTGGAAATCCGAATATTTTGATTAACAAAAGTAACAACTCAGAAACAAAAAAATAAGCACCGCCAGCGTCGCCAGTAATCGAGTAGCAGCCACATGATTTCCGACTCTAAATTTTTCGGGAATTTTTGGAAGAGAAAAATTCAGAAGCTTAAAAAAAAGCTCTCTGAAAAACAAAATTTGAAAAGTTTGGGCCGGAAATCATGTGAATGCTACCTCGATTATTGGCGACGCTGGCATTGTTAAAAAAATATAGCAGAGAACATTAATGTTTACAAATATATAAATCAGAGCTAACCATAACAAATAATAGAATGATAGAGAACCGTTTATGATCATTCTCGCCGGTGATTTAAAAACTGAGTTCTTCTATTCGTATAAGTATTAACTATTTACGTTTTGTAGTAAATAAAAATCATAATTTAAATACACGATTTAAATATACTATGCATATAATTATATCTGATATTAATTGGTAAATTATTAATATACGATTTAAATATACTATCCATATAATTATATCTGATATTAATTGGTAAATTATTAATATATAGTTTAATTCGGGCATTGCTGCTAACTTATGAAATACCAATTTTTTTAAAAATTCGACTACTAATATGTAAATATGAATTTTTCTGAGACAATCATACATTTTCAAGCTATTATGCCGTCATTTTAATGAGTTTCTACATCTAATGAGGCGCGTCGAGAGTGGGGAGGATGGGTTAGACGCGTTGTCAATCTAGATCAAAGGTCCAAAAAAATTTTTGGGATTTACATTGATCAATTAATATGCAATTTGCAACTAAAATTTAAATTTTGTGGCTAAATTTTGGCTTAATTCATAATTCTTATAACGATATGCAAATATGATTCATTATGATACTGTATAAGATAGTATTATAGTAATACCTCCATAAGTGCGACCATAGTAAAAAATAAGCAAAATGTGCACTTAAAGAGTGTATGCATTTATAGAGAACAAAATATATAGTGTTCTTATAAGTTGGGGCTAAGCTATTCCGTGCATTTAGAGAGAATTTACATAGGGCGTGCACTTAAAGAGTGTATATAGATTATATAGGGTGTATATTTGATATATCATTATTAGAGTTCTGAGAATTTCATAATATAAATAATAAAGATGTTTATTATATTTGAAGTGATACATCGCAAATAAAGATGTTTCTTACATTCGAAGTGATACAGCGCAAATAAAGTAAAGTAATTTTTTTAAATAAAATCGATTTGTAAAAATTAAAAAAAAGTAAAAATATAAAGTTATTGAATTGATATTGATAATCTCGTTGCGTTAATATTGATATCAGTGACTCAGAGTAACAAATTTCTTTCACAGTCATTAACATGATAGCAATAAATTTGCGAATAAAGTTTTACCTTGCATCACATTGTCGGCCGATCAATATTTCCGCAGAGTTTGGGCGTGTTAGATTTGGACGAGTGGATAATAAACGAATATATGTAGTTTGTAGAATGTTTATATGACATAGGTACTTTATTATTTAGCTAGAATGGGAACTATTGATTCCGATGGGCCAGAAGGCCTTTATTTATAATTGTGAACTCAGTTATTTAATTCGCAGGATCTGGTCTTTAGAATCATCAATAAAACCCAAATTGGCCTTATAGCCAGTATTATTAATATTAGAGATGGGTTCCATGCGTGCGCATGATTCCTTAATCGTGCGCATTAATGCGCATTCATGCGCATGATTCGGAATCATGCGCATTTTATCCCATCTAAATTTTATATAGG
>CAJVPY010005621.1:0-11286 GCA_910591965.1 Dentiscutata erythropus
AATATATATATATATAAAAAGTATGTTCTAAATATAGTTCTATCATAAATAGATGAAGATGAAAAAAGCAAAAAAAAGGACTATATAGTCTTGACATACAAATAAAAGAACAGAAAACCAGAAAATACATTATTAAAGCCCATGCTAGACATTAAAAAATTATATACTAATTGCAACTAATCAATATATCTCAATTGTAAAGCTTCACTTTATTGTTAAAGACATCATTCTAGACATATAACTAGAATCAGATATCTTCTAAACAGGGGTACTGGTCTCTTCCCCATATCATAGCACTATATTGATAAACAAAACAAACTTATAATTGCATTCTACTGAGTTTGTCTGAATTAGATAGGTGTAAACAATGCCAATATTTTGAAAAGGGTAAGTTAGAATGTCTATATTTTTTGAAAATTTTAGTAAAATCAACAAATGGCAAAAAGAAGAGAGAAAACTTGAGACCACTTAAAAGAGTATAAATTTTCTTTTACTAAGATCAACTTTCTACTGAAGCCTGCATAATACTAAGTCTATTCAGTAAGTGATAAACTCTGGGCTTGTTAGCAAGTAGCATATGAGAACTACTTCTAAGCGACAAGTGCTGTACTTGTAGTAAGTAATAAACTCTAAAACTATTAGCAAGTATATGATAAATAATAGCTGCTGTCTTATAGCCCTTTTTCTATAACTTATATTAAAACCCTTTGGGTTATATACTAGTGCAGTGTTGTACATGGGACGTGTCCACACTATATAAAATGTTCAACGTCCAAGATTGTCCAAAATTGTCCAAACCTATGTCCCATATTTAACTAATCAATAAAGTAATTTAAAAAAATACATAATTGTATATTTTTTTAGGTGCTGGACTCATTGGTGAAAAAATTAAAATAGATTATCTTAATAAAATTTTGAGTAATTTTAATTTGAAAAAATGGTCAAAATTGTCCAAAATTGTTCTATATACAACACTGTACTAGTGTACTATATTTTTTCTTAATAAATGATTTTTTGGAAAATATGGTTCAAGTGATTGTTAAAAAGAGTTTTGTTGTATAACTTTAAAGTTAATTAAAGATTTTTTATTATTAACTTTATATAATTGATTTTTTGAAGTAAAACTACTATAGGTGTGTTTTATAATAAATAATTTTGAATATTTAATAATTTTAAATATCTAAAGCAACTATTTAAGTAGTTACTTCAACTAGATGACAATTTCAAATATCTAAAATAACTACTCTATCTAAAGTAACTGCTTTAAATATTTAAAATATATAGCTACTTTAGATATTTACTGTAAAATAGCTACTTTAAATATTAAAAAAGCTACTTCAAATAGGATAGTATCTGAAGTTGCTACTTTATATATCTAAAGTAGCAACTTGAATAGATAGCACAACATATATACTGTAATTTTTAATACTCACTACAGTATAATATAGTTAATTATAAATTTCTATATACAAGTTACTCTTGTTATAGTGAATTTTCAATATAGTGAAGATTAGCTTATATGTAGTGAAAATTTTTTTTGGAACAAAACTATTAATGTTTCACTTGATATAATGAAGTTTTAATAATAAACTCTCAATATAAGCTATAATGAAGATTTTTTTAAAAAAATATAACACATTTATAATAAATTTACTCTTGCTATAATGAAAATTTATTTCAAAAACTATTTTAGCCAATTATATTAATTTAAATATTCTCTCAATATAGTGAAGATTTTTAAATTTGTAAATAAACTTAAAAGTTTTTAATATAAAAGTCACTTGATATAATAAAGATTTTTTATTTTAAATATAAACTTTACTATATCAAGAGCTTTTGATATAGTAAATATCTCGATATAGTAAAGAAAACCCTTCAGCCCAACAATTTCACTATAACAAGAGTGACTTGTATAAATATTAAAATAATTTTTTTTTATATTTATTTTTTAAGGTTGATATAAGTTATTAAACACGTCTGCGTTTTTGTGATTTAATATATTTTTTGGCTTTTTGAAATTTATTCTTTCTTTTTTTATTTTTCGGCGAACCATCCAGTAAACCGTTAAATGTTTCTTGTTTATTGCGTCTTATGTGCTCTTCGTGAGGCTGGGATTTATATAAAATATCCTTTAATTATTATTCAATAAAGTGCAGATTAGATAAATAATAAATGTTAATAATGCGAGCTTTACGCATCAAAGTAAAGGTAAAATTCACACCTCATTATCGGATCCACTGTACTTTTCATGACGAGCGTTGCGCCTGGCTAAAACATTTGTTCTCTGTCTTTCAAGGGAATCAACATCTTCTTGGATGGTTGCTAAACTGTTAAAATCATTCAAATTCTATAGGAAATAATGAAATAAAAAAAATTAATTAAACTTGTGAAGAGCAATAAGTTGAAATGTAAAATTACCTCAAAATCATCCACAAGTTTTCTTGAATTATTCTTTAATTTTTTAAGCTCTTTCTTTGGAATTTGTAATCTGATAAAATTTTCTTCTTCATAACGATTACGTTCGGCAAGTTTTTCCTCTATTCGTTTATCATACATCATTTCTGCGCGCACACCACCGGTCGCATCAATTTCTTCTGGTTTATCATCAAACTCTGTGATGAGATCCTTCATTATACGTGATTTTGATGCTCTAGCAATAAGACGTGATTGATCTTTTTCGCGCACAGAATGATTTCCTATCAACAGATTACTATGAGAAACCCCATAAAAATATATATAATCTACACGGGTATTTTTTTTTTTTTTTACCTTCATCAAAATGCACGGGCGCTAGTTTTGGCACCTTATATATCTCAACCTTATCATTATCAATTTTTTTATATTTAAAATAAAAAATATTTTTATTATATATATAATAAAATATACTATACATGAAAAGATCTCTTACCTTTTTCGTCCTTATCATCAACTTTTGAAACAAAATCTTGCAAATTTGGCTTAAAAGATAGAGGATCAGCTACTGCAGCTTTTTGTAAGGTACAAAAAAAAAGATGTTCATAAACGCGTTCGATCACAAAATATGCGTAATGATAAGGAAAATTATTTTTATCATACTATTACTAGTCATTAAATTAGCATTATTCTCTTCAATGTTTTCAATTGTTGCAGCTCTTATCAATTTATCTATCTGGTACTTTAATTTTTGTTCAACAGGTTTAATCTTTTCCAAAATTATTCTTAACTCCACCAGATTTGAAATGACAGAATGATCAGATATTGATTTTCCATCTAATTTCAGGAGAATTAGGAAAGCTAAGTTTGTAATGTATTGAAGGAGCGTATGATTTTTAACATCAAGCAAAGATACACCGCAATTAGTCTTCAGTGAATGATTATTAACTCTATTTTGAATAAAATTATTAATTTGTTTGTATAACTAAACTTTATGCATACAAAATTCAATGTTCTCAATGTTCTTAATGTTCTTAATGTTCTAGAGAACGTTAATCAAATTTTAAGATAGATTTTCTTTGTTTGAGAATATTACATCTATATTAAAAGAAGTAAATTCTTGAATGCTTTTTTGAGAAATTGAATTTTTGTACACTGAATATAGTACATATAATTTATCGTTCTCACCTTTCTGTGGTAATACTAATTTGTTCTTTTATGCCTTTAGCTTTAATTTTTAATTCATTTATAAGCTTTAAAAAATCCGGAATTTCATTATTTCTTTCAACGATTTCCATTTTATTTTTTTTAGAAGCAGATAGGACTTCAATTTATTCCCGATGTGATTATCGTTATTGCAAATCTCACGCTGATTGGCTTATATCGATATGCAGTGTGGATTTGTGGCCAGAATTATCATAGTGCTGACCGAAATTAAGAAAGTTAAATTTAAGAAATCGTAATATATAGTATATATTCTGATCATACATTACTGATATTGGTCCATTAAAATTTTAGGTAATAAGAATTACTTCATGCTCTTACGATTATATGCTATAATCAATAAATTACTTACGATTATATGCTATATAATCAATAAATCAATCAACTCAATCCTTTCATAAAACATCTTGATCACGTTATTTCCAATCCTGTATTTTGATTGGTTGTAATCGATCGTTTTCACTGTAGTGTTACACTGCATGCCACACCTGTTGATATCCTGGTCATCGCATGGTATAAATAAATTATACGTGTTTTCATTTGCACCCAAAGATATCTCAACATCTAATCAAATTTGATGAACATCTTTTTATTTTAACAATAGAAATATGTAGAAATATGTAGAATTTAAAGAAAAAAGAAAGTTTATCGAATTTGATTAGGTGGATGTCGAAATATCTTTGCTCAAAGTTTCACAATATGACTTCTATTTGATAGACGTTTAAAATTTACAAAAACTTTGATCGAGGATATCTTGACAACCACCTGATCAATTTGATGAGTTTTTTTTTTTATTTTAATTATAGAAATCTCTGTAGAATTTAAAGAAGAAAAAGCTCATCGAATTTTTTCAGGGGATGTCAAGATATCTTTGATCAATTTTTACAACAATCTGCAACGCAGTTTCTATTTAATAGACGTTCAAAATTACAAAAAAATTGATTGCTTGACCAAATTCGACAAACTTTTCTTTATTTGAATTGTAGAAGTCTGTGGAATTTAAAAAAAAAAAAGAAAATTCGTTGAATTTGATCAGATGGATGTTGAGATATTTTCTATCAAAGTTCGAAAAAATTAAAAATTGCTAGATAATTATATACTGTACTATAAAATCACAAATTTTGATTAGTTGACCTGAAGGCTGATTTTGCTGTGGGGCCCTCCCATATATTACATGCTAAAATATAGATTAAAATGTATACCCTTCATAAATAATCATGGACGTGACTGACTGTATGTACAAACGCATAGAACTGGAAATTTGTAATACTCACGAAATTTATGAAATCAATGAATTTTTAGAATGGAAAATTTATCAATTTAAAAACTAAACAAGTAATACTTGTCACTTAGAACATTTTATTGATTTATTTTCAAAAAGAAAATTAGTCGTATCATAGCGATTATAATGGTATTCCTGAGAATCTTAATTGCATTAATGAATCACGATCACTAAATCACTTGCATTTAATATATAAAGATATAATCAATCATAATCAGGTTCTTGTCATTTATGAATGAATATTCAGGTAGGGGATTTTTGAATGCTGCAAAAAAATATATAATTGGCTACAATATAAACCAAATGAATCCGTAACAGTATAAGTATCGCATTTTTTTTTATTCCTGTTTCTTTTTTTTTTGTTCTCTTCTTTATCAAAGTTTATGCAGTTCACCCTTCCTGGAGACTATATGGCATCAATCCGACTTGAATATCAAATATTAACGTAAGTATTTATTATAAAGCGAGCCAATGGTTACAATGAGTATCAAAATTGTTCCAAAATACGAAGCAAGCGAGAACTTTTTACAATGAGTATCAAAATTGTTCCAAAATACGAAGCAAACGAGAACTTTTTACCAGGATGACCCTTTGTATTTGAAAGAATTATTTTCTTTCGGCAAAGTTGTTATAGAATCGCATTGCATCCTCATACCGATACGTACGTACGTAAGTAAGTAAGTGTAAAATAAGCTGTCGCTATGGTGGGTAGTTTATTAAATTATTTTCAAATATATACTTGATAATTACTATTACTATTACTTGATATATACAATAAAATTAAGAAATGATTTTTTTAATCGATAGTTTTCTTTATTTGCTCGACTTGTTAAGATCATCCAATAAAAAGAACTAGTACAGTAGTAGGAACAATTACATGGTTTCCCAAAACACAAACTCGTACAACGTGAATTATTACAACAAGTCAGCTTTGGTTAACGTTAAAGGTCTAACGCTAACGCCAATGAAACTAAGCAGCCAATGAAATAGCAAATTTGAGATCTATCTTTCAAATCTGTCAAACTAAATATATAATCTTTCTGTCAAATTAGATATCAACGATTATACGATTGTATTAACGGAAAATTTTTAATAGCGATAGGCAAGAATTAAACCATACTAACCAGACCAACAAAAATCAATTAATATTCGACCAATGACCAGCGATTTTTACTATTTTTACCAAACTTTGAAAATAAACAAAACTATATCGATATACTGTATCTAATAATACATTATTATAAATTCTATTTAGAAAATTAGATTTACATCATGGAATGTAATGCATTGGATTTTTTTTTAATTTGATACAGCGTATTTCATACGTATTATACGTAGTATTAAAATTCCCAAAGATGAGAGATTTTTTATAAAGATATTTTATACGTATTAATTACATGTATTCGGACAACCTATCATTGTGTGTTTATTACCTGGTCAACAAAAGACACAAACAATCAAATATGACAGCAAAGAAAAAAATAAAGCTATCAAAAAAAAAAAAATAGCAAAAAAAAAAAAAGATTCTTGAGAGAAAAAAAATTTTTTTGGCGTAGTGAAAGTAAAAGATATTTGAACCATACAATGATCTTGTTTTATGAATGCTAAATAGTTAAAAGAAATGCACTCGATAAATTTTGCTTTACGTAAATTGAAAAAAAAACCAGGAACAATAACGACTGCAAAACATTTAATTGGTTCTACGTAAAAAAGATTTGTGTTATGTAATAATATTAGTGGCATAACGATAATTATTGAACTAATGTTATCTGTTATATTTATTATTGGATTATTATTTCGATTATTATTTAGATTATTATTTGGATTATTATTGGAAAATTTTTTGCTAACGCTAGCTAGCTCTGCACGTGCTAATACGTTACACGCTTATTCTCTATTGGTCAGTCATTTAACAATAGGTGATAAAAACCAATCAAATAACTTTAAGATTTCCACGATTACATGAACTTGCTTTTTTAAGTTATTGAATACGTAAACATTAATAAAATCAAATACCTTTGAGATATAATTCGTTTCCTTTTTGACGCATTCATTCGCCACATTGATAATTTATTAATAATTTATTAATAATTTATTAATAATTTATGGATAACTCTAACATCAATCAAAATTTTTTTTTTGAATTCCTAGGTGTTTTTTTTTTGTGTATAATAGTCGAAACTTTAGTATAAATAGAATTCGAACATCAATGAATATCTTTGTCACCGTTAATGTAGTTCATGATGTAGTTCATGTGGGAATAAATCTCAACTAACCAACGATCCAAAGAAATAATAAGGGTCTCATCAATTAAGGAAATTTCAATTTGTTTCCTTTTTGAAAAATTCATTCATTCATTTTAATATTAATAGCTTTCGCGTGTTATTAATAACCATTGCATATTATTAATATTATTAATGAGATTTTTGTACGTAAGTTTATCAGTTAGCTTTGTGTGTTTATCGATCGATCGATGAATGGTCTTATTATTAAATAATATTATTAATAATATTAATAATAATATTAATAATATTATTAATACATAGTTAACCCCCTACTTTTTAGTACTTCTCTTCCCTTACATCTTAATTGTTCGGTTTTAAATAATTTTTGGATGATAATAAGTTCATTAAATATTGTTATTTCAATATTTTTCCATTTTAAATAAACTTAGGATAGTGAATGATAATTTTTTTTAAATAATGAATTTTTATAGTAATAAAAATTAGATATGGTTAATAATAATTTTTTTAACGTATCATTTATTATCATTTATTATCATTTATTATCATTTATTATCATTTATTATCATTTATATCATTAAATTAAATTAAATTTATTCATTCCAAGTCGCGTAAAATTAAATGATTATCAACGATCAATATTCAAAAAAATATTATTGATGTGTTAAAAGTGATTGAGTAAATACCAGATACCATATACGTAAATACAGTTATCTGTTATCTGTTATGGATATCCGAAAAATATGCATTACGTAAATTTGTATTATCATGTTTATTGTTAGAAAATTTTACCGGGTAAGGGTATTTATTTATTTAGGTTAGGCAATTAAAAATAAGATCATAGCCTAATAATGTAAGATAAAAAGTAATTCAAGTATAAAATTTTTTTGTATTTTATTATAGACCAATTAAAGTGTAACCCACACAAACTTTTCCAATTTTGAGCATAAATGCTTTCTTTTTTCATTATCGAAAATATCGAAATTATCGAAATTAAAAAAGCTCTAATAAACCTTCAATAACAAAGAACCATGTTACAATTGGTAAGCGAAACCCCTAATTCACCTAATTCAAAAGGTGGCGACAATGCCAATAAATTTTTTCAATAGATCTAAAAATGACATCTGTGATCAATACTTTGGTTTTAATGGGTACATAATTTCTGACTTTGGTCTTATTGTGTAGGTTTATTTTAGCTCATAATAATAATAAAAATTGTAGAACAATGTTCTTTTCGACTAAACTGTTTCGTGAACACGTGACAGATCCATGTCTTTTGTCTTAGCATGCAATACAAAAAAATCAAAATGCTTTTGTTTACTAAACATAAAGAACATAAAAGGTGAACAAAAGAATGTAAAAGGTATAAACATGAGGATCTCGTAAGACGTCATCGATAAACTTTATTGTCGTCAAATATGTAATACAAAATTAATAGCATTAATAATGACAAAAAATTTCGCGGCAAATTTTTTTTATATTTTATTTTATTTTATTTTATTTTATTTTTTATTTTATTTTATTTTATTTTATTTATTATAATATATCTGATATATTATACAGTTATATACAGTATTAAATCGTTTAATTAATTATTGCGTAAAAGAAAAAAAAAAAAAAAAAAATTATTATAAAGCAGGGATCAAGTTGTTCAACTCCTTGGTTTCTGCGAATTCGAAATATTACTTGCTTTTTTCAATCATCTATTGGTTTTTTTCACAAATTCATTTCTGTTTTCATGTCGTTTATTTTTTTTTCCAGGATAATCGTATCGTGAATTCTTTTGTTGGTTACTACGATTGATCGCTTTTTTTTTCTTATTTTTCTTTTGTTCGTTCTCCACGTCAATAAATAATCATACCTATTTATTTGTTTATTTATTATGTTTATTAAACGTTTTGTACGTTTTTTTGTATATTAATCAAAGAACAAAACAATCTCTTTTTCTTATAAATACCCGCTAATTTTTGTCTTTTCAATTTCCCGCCACGGAATTCGTTGATCCCGTCAAAGTTCTTTACCGTATTTTAATCATATATCATATTTGGTAGAAAAAAGATTCATTTTTTGTAAATTTGAATTTTTTTATACCTTTATAAAAATTCCTCTTTATTTTTTTTTTTACGATTTTCCGAGCTATCAATTTTTTTCTTTTATTCTTTCTTCGTTTCTATATTTCTATTTCTATTTTTATTTTTATTTCTATTCCACGACCCTTTTTCATAATGCCCAAAGTAAAGAGTAGATTAACATCTAAAGAACAAAAATGTTTGATAGATTTCGATGAAATTTCACCTGAACGACACGATTTTGCTTTAATGTTACTTTGTTCAAGATCACTTTATCGAATTCAATTAAGATGTTTTGAACATAATATTCTTGCCATTCAAGATATTTGTGATATTGTTAAACGGGAAGTTGATAGGTTACCACAATTATTATCAGTAATTGGTGCATCATTGGAAGCTAATGGTTCTTATAATGTTAATCATCATGAAAATTTAATGATGTTAGATTTCTGTAAAAAGATTACAAATTCAAATGATCCTTTAGATATAATTAGAGGTCTTTTAACAGCTGAACAAAATTCTAGATCTTTAAAAAGTTCTAGTGATAAAAAAGTTAAAAAGATGTACAGAAATTTAATTAATTTAATTGATGATTTAAAGAAATTTATGCAAAATCGTAATTCAACTGATGATTCAACAAATTCTTCTTCCACCACCACCACCAATACTACTACAACTACTCGTAAACGCAACAATTTTCGTCCGGTTTATTTTATGGGAAATTATTGTGTTTGTACAGAAGGTGTCCCTGGAAGTGGTGAAGAAACTTTTATTCATCCACCAACAGCTCTTCTTTGGCTTCCCGTTCTAACTAATAAAGAACGTATCACCCAACATACTACTTCAGCTTTTTCCTTAAGAAAGAAAACAGAATTCGCTAAAAATAATGGTCCTTCATTTAGACCTCAATTACTTAGAATGAATTTTGTTCAAACTTTTGGTCGTAGACAATCACAACAATCTACAACAAAATCTTTATCAGGAGAGAAATCACGTCGTGTTACGAACAATTCATCTTCTTCATCTTCACAACAATCGATTCAACGTCAAGATTCCCAATCATCAACAACAACATCAATAACAACATCAACAACTTCAAATTCATATGTACCCGTAACTTCGATTAATGCAATTCTTAATCATTCATCGATTTTGAATACCACCAATGCTAATTCATCACATCCAATATTGGTTAAACCAACACCGAAACGTGTTCCTTTCTCTATAAACACCGATATTGCAAGAATTTTACCTGTTCCTCGAAACGATGTGTCTATGTCTATGTCATCTAATTTATCTAATGTGTCTAATATGACAACATCTAATATGACGACATCTAATTTGACGACATCAAATATGACTACATCTAATATGTCATCAAATATGTCATCTAATATAGTTGCTACTACAACTTCATATATGACACCAGCACAATCACCAATTACTTCTAGTTGTAATTGTAATTGTAGTCCATTAAGTGCAACATATGATTTCAGAAAATTATGTCCTTGCATAGTCAATATGTCAGCTAAATCAGCTTCGTCTTCTCAAGGATTTAGCAGCAATAATCAATTTACTAGTAGTAGCAGCAACAATCAATTCAGTAGTAACAACAATCCTTTATTATCACCTCCGTTATTTACTGTCGATTTTCCTTCGAGCAACTCACGTTATACATCCACGCGAAGTTACAGTTATGGGTATAATTCGGGAGTATCCACAAATTATGATGGGTTATCTTCTTTATCGCGTAAAAATTCGTTATTTTGAATTTTTTTTTTTTTAAGGTTCAAATATAGACACAGATTATTTATCTTTTTTCTTTTAAATGAATATCACATCTTTTTTATAGGATCGTTATTCAAAACGAATTATTCTTTTTATTAACATTATTATTATTTTATTTTTTATTTCACTGTCATCCAAACCATTTTTTAAGAAAACCCATACAAATTTTTTAGTACCAAAATGCTCTCTTAAGTTTTTAGCGTTTTTTTTCTATTCGATAAATCTATTGGCATAGATATTATCATCGAACGCAAATATTCAAAAATAT
>CAJVPY010005622.1:0-11285 GCA_910591965.1 Dentiscutata erythropus
TATAAAATCAAAATTATTAAAATTATAATAAAATTTAAAATTTTAGTATAATGACCTTAAAAATTCGGGTCTGGTTCAGGTCGGGTCGGGTCGGGTCAGGTTAAAGCTCTAACTCGAAAGTTTTCAACCCGACCCGACCCGAAATTTCGGGTCAGGTTCGGGTTGACCTATAACCCGACTCGACCCGACCCGTTCGGAGCACTATTAGTAACTATCTTTTAGTTTATAAATAGTTTGCTGTTTTGGCACTTTTATATCTATTTGAATAGTTTTAAATTATTACAAAATATTTCTAATATTTTTTGTAATATATTTCATAATAAATTTCATAATATTATATTATATATTGCATAATATTTTGTAATTTATTATGCAATAATATTCCAAGACAATAATTATTGTACAATATTTCAGGTTGTAATAAGTTACATAAGTTTATGTTTATATATTTTGTTGATGTACTTTTTTGAAATATCATAATAGAATTAGAAAGAGATATTTAGTTTTTTTGAAATAAAGACAACATAAAGTAAATAAATTGTAAATCATATTTGAGATTAATTTAAGCTTATTATTTCAAATTTATTTGAAGATTCAAAAAAGCATATAAAAAAATTTGATATATATAGGGTGTATTATTTTGAAATATGCATAAACATTATTTTGAGTTAAATATGCTATTTTTTAAAAAAATTAAAATTTCAAAATAATGTCTATGTGCATTATTATGTGCTTATATAAGGATTATAAACAATATATATAGAAACTATATTAAAATTTTAGCTAAAAAGTTTACTTTTTTATAAAACTATTATATTTGAAAAGTAGATATGTTAAAAGATTATATTTAAAAGTAGATAAAAGCTTTTAATAAACAGGTACTAATTAGGAAGAAATTATCGAACAAGCAGGTAAAAACATGTGTAAGACATGGACTACTCTGTTAGGTTTACCTTATAGATAGACTAGCTCAATATGGGATTAGTAAGTTCTAAGGTGGGTGCAAAATCAGATTGGATACATACAAACTCTACTTCTGTATAGTGAGTAATACCCCAGGTTAGAGGTTACTCATTGGTTTGGAAGTAGATTATGGTTAGAGGGTTTAAACAGGTACCCCCCTAGTTGGGTACAAGTATGACAGATAGTGTAGAACCTTCAGGCGGACTACTTAAATTAGGCACCCAAAAGGTGCACATGTGGCTTGATATACCCTCACTGTAATTAAATGATATAAACTTCTAATAAAACATTCCCTGGTCTAAGAGATTACTTTAATACTCAAAAAAAAATAAAAACAAAAAAGAAAAAAGAAAAGTAAAACAAAATTTTTAAGAAAAATTTTTGAAAAAAAATTTTTGAGAAAATTTTTTTTTTGAGAAAACTTTTTGAGGAAATTTTTTTTGAGAAAAATTTTTTATTGAGAAAAAATTTTTTTTTTTGAGAAAAACTTTTAAAAAAAAATTTTTTTTAAGAATTTTTGAAAAAATTGTTATATTTGATAATTGGTTAAAATTTATTAAATATTAAAGCTTATATGTAAAATATGGTTAATTAGCTCTAATAAAAAGTGGATAAAAATTTTAAAAAGTTTATATTAAATCTAATGTAATCTCTATATATATTGTTCAGTTTCTCTTATACGGTAATAGTATTTCAATTAATTTGTTAGTTGACACCTTTGCATGCTTATAGTCTTTAATACATATATGGGATTTATTCAATAGGAAAGGAAAAATCTGCAATTTTTTAAAAAAATTTTATAATAACATTTTTGTGTTTATTATGTTTTTTAACTGTCTGTTTTTTTTTTATATATATTGTAGATTCCTCCCCTTTTCCACTGAATAATGACCATATTTATTGATTTACGACGGATTTATATTATTAGAATTTGTAAAATCGATATACAGTATATTATAATACTTATATTTGGGTTTCAAGGGCACAATTGAATTTTAGAATGACTTGTCTTTTATTTTTTTATTTTTTATTTTTTTAATTAGTGTTAGTATTGAATATTGTATTAAATATTTATATTTATAAATATATGCTACATAATTTACACGTGAGATTCTGTAATAATGATACCAATATAAATTTCATATACACAGAGTTTTGTATAATTATTGTTATTAGTAAGTTTACCCTGCGTATTAAAAGAAAAAAAATTTTCTTTACACTAATAATAATAAACAATAGCTCCTTAATTACAAAGGTAAGTGGGTAGGGAGCACGTATGTACGTACGTACTATCTACCTGACGTTTAGTTGTTATCAGCCTCTAATATAAAGTTAGATCCAACCCGTGTGACAATTTGCATAGGTATCCAACTTTCGTTCATATTAATCTTTTAAAATATTTACAATCAACAATACTCAATCGTTTGCTGATGATTATATCTTCCAGAGATATTTTTTAGGCAGCTCAAGCTTAATCAAGATCCATCATTCTTTTTCTTTTTTGAACAAAATATTTCGTTATCTTTATGCTTCAGTTTGTTTGCCATGCTATTAACCTCTGCTGAAACTTTCAGATATTGTGATTTATTTAGCTTGATTCTTTTTATTGTCTTTTAAGTCTTCAAAAACGGTTCCAAATACACTCCATGGGTATGACTCTTGTTTTTCACTATCCGTTGGATTTATTTCATTTGTATTAATTATACACCATTGAAGAGTTAAATGTTCAAAATTATTTATTGAATTATCTTCTTGCACTTTCTGAATTCTCAAGTCAACTCTTGAGCTTGTCCACAATTTGACATTGGTTTTGTAAAAAGTTGTTTCTCTCAATGTATTAGAAACAAAAGAGGTTACTAAAACATTATCTTTAGAAATTTCTTTACTTTTCAAATATGTGAAAGATTGATCTCCATGGATATCAAGTTTTCCGTATGTAACCTTAATTTTTCTGAGACTATGACAATAATATCCTTTAGGTTTAGCAAGTATAAACCACAATATCCTTGATTCGTCTTTGCTTAAACTTTATGTGATAATATTTTAATGTTAGAATATTTTATAGATAATTACAATAAGGAAAACGAGGCATTGTAGTGAAATAATGTTACATCGATCAGAGTAATCTTATACTATTCGATTCGTCCCTGAGATGAATCGAATGGTGTAAAAATTGTTCGATTCTGATGCTATATCGCGAATACATTGTATTATAAGAGTGTTGTTAGCACGAGGAGAATAATAGTGGCAAATTAATATCTCGTGATTTATCCAGCAAAATCGATCAATTTTACACCTTCCGATTCATCTTTGAAAAGTGCAAAATTGTTGTTGGACTACAAGATACCAATGTCCTAATGCTCCCAATGCTACAATCTTTTTCTGATATTTGAAACACTTATTGATAGATCATAAGTTATAATAAATATCTCGTTTACCTTATCTCTCATAATATATATAAATGTGATGAAAATTATAATACCTTGTTTTACTACTTTTATGTATAATTGCTCTGCAACTATATCGATTAATGTTATCGAATCTAATCATCACATTGGGAATTTTTTCCCACCCTTCAAGTTCATTCTTCTTTACAAGACATCCGTAAATTTGGCATTTTTCATCGACAAGTGGTCCAGGAAATTTGATAGTTATCGTGGTTTGATCATCTTGATGGAGTAATGTTTTTCCATTAAAAACAATACGATATTTATCGCTTAAAATAGATTCAATTTCACTCTGTTGTGATTTAGTTAATATTTTATATGTCGGAATTAAATCTTCATAAAATATAACTTTCCAGTTATTAGGATTATTTGATTGAAGTTTACGCCACTCTTCAATTTCATCTCGTTTAATTTTGTTATCGTCGACAAAAAAAGTTGTATCTATGTCTTTGTTCTTTTCATCCCAATCAGTTAAAGTCTTTATTGCTTGTGCTGTTAAGTTTTCGTAAGTATACTCTTCTTTTTTTTCAATAGTGTTTTTAGGAATATTGCAGGAATCGTACGTTCTAGTCAATTTTTTGCCTAGGGTTATGGTTTCAGGAATTAGAAGTCCATAGGTATTGTTAAATAATTCACAAAGATTTTTAAATGGTTCATCACTTCTAAGAGCATCATCTACCGCATTAGAAAGCTTTTCTGACGGTTTGATAATTGATTTAAAAGAGATTTTGATTGCATTAAAAATGATTTGACAATAAACAGTTTTAGAAGGTTTATTCTCTAAATCTCGGAAATATTCTAAAGTATGATTGTTAATAAAGGGAATTTCACTGAACTTTAATTCATCTTCTCCCTTCAAACCATTATCCAGTGAATATGCTACTTGCTTAGTTTGGGGTTGACACAATAGAATTGTAATAGTATTGTTAATCGGTGTGATTGTAGGGTCTTTTGTATATTTAAACCCGATCTTATCACCATGTCCTAATTTTGAGCGTTGTAGGAGTATACCATATTCTAATGAAAGATCATGAACCCAATCACACATATATAACAATCTTGGTTTTTTTGTTTCTATCCATTCTAAAAGTTTTTGTTGCTCGCATTGGGTTAGCATTTGTGGAATTATCCTAACAATAGGTTTAACGACGGGTTGGGATGAAAAACATTGGAATATTCGTTCAACCAAGTCATTTGGTAGCAATTCATAAGATGGTTTAAAATCTTCGTACGATATTATTTCTGCATATTGATAATCATACAAACCTTTTAACCAACCATAAAGATCTCCGATGGTTTTTATATTTTTCGAAATTTCAAATTGAGGAAACACATCAAGTGGCATTTCACTAAAAATTTTTGATCTCCCGCCTTTTGCATAGTCAATACCCCATTGAATGTATGTTAACAGACGTGATTGGTTCATGTAATTAATTTCTGACCATTTTTTTATCATGATGGCTCCACCAATAGTGACATCAGTAACTATAAAGTTACCCCATTCACTAAATACCTTTTTTAATCTCTCTTTTTTCTCATTATCATCTGGACAATCAAGAGCATTTGTAATATCATGAGAAAATTGCTCTGCTACATTTCCTCGATACTGTACAGTAGCTATTGGAATATGTATCCTTACATCATCGCATTCATGAACTAATAAGCCATTTTTGTCATCTAAGTTTTTAAATAAATTCATATTGTCTAAAATTGCCCAAGGAATTGTATTTTGCCCCCCTTTCTCTGGAAAACAGATAATTGGATCTGACTTGTTCGATTTATTTATTTTTAAGTACCCATTATCACTAAGTATTTTCTTTGTGCCAGGAACAAAATCATATGCAACGCAATTTCTTCCTTTGTTTAAATTAAAGTAATTAACAAAATCGATTTTTAACTTTCTTTGTTTTTCAGTATCCAATTCATTATATTTGTTAAGATTATAATTTTCATTAAATGTTTGTTCAATATGTTTTAATTCCTCAAGAATTTTTGAACAATCAGGCCTTTTGTCTATAATCAATTCATTTATTACATATTATATATTAGCCAATTATTTTTTACTGATTATAAATTAAATATTAAAATACTAACCAGGGCTGTTATCCCAACATATTCGATATAGGTTTTTAAATTTAAAGGGTGTTTCTTCTACGATATTATAATTACTGCAGAAAGGTTCAATACCATTATGTGCTATTTCCCACATTAATATACCCAAGCTGTATATATTTGACTTTGCCTTGTCGTAAATACCTTTTTTTTGCGAGATCTCAAGAGGACTATATTTTGAATACACAATATTATAATTTGAATAAATTTTAGATATCCCAAGGTTGGCTAGTTTCGGAATTCCGTCGTGCACAAGGATATTACATGGATGCTAAAATAATAAGTAAATAAGACTCTGACAACCTACACGGTACATCCTATACATCATATTAATTAAATAATCTAAAAAATATTACCAATTCGGCATGGGCAAAGTTCCGATCATGGAGAAATTTTAGACCATTGACTACATGGCGTGTTATCTCAAATTTATCTTCCCATCGTAGTAAATTGGATGAATGTTTTTGCCTTAGATAATAACGTAAGTCACCGCCATTGGTGTATTCATGTACAAAATAATAATTATTACTATTTCCATCTATTATACAAAATATTAAAAGAAAATTTGCAATTAATTGTTGAACAGTCAATTGGAACGATCACGGAATCTAGTTTGCAATTCAGAATGAAATAAGTAAAATTCCGAGTGATCTCTTAAAATCATTTATTTAAATAGATTCACGAACCGAACGTAAGACCGAAAGTTTTAAGTACATTCCCATGTTCAAATGTCATGAGCTATGAGATATATAAAAAAATATGCATCAGCTTCGTTTAACAAAATATAGAAACAGATAATAGTAAACATCCTATGGGTTCTCAAGCACCTCGTTCAATAGAAAAAGAAAGAGAAGCATACAATCTTTTTTTTCATAAAATTGTTCTGATTGGTTAAATTTTTAAATTTGCATTTTGCATAATCCACTGAGAGGGCTACTTGAGAACCCTTAATACTATGAAATCTAATAGTTTAATTAAATTAATTAGAAAAACGCGTACTTCAAGTCTTAACCGTTTAATATAATCAGCACAGTCATCATCTTGTATCTCAAAATTGTCTAATAATTTTAACCTCACACGTCCGCCTTTCCTTCGCATTTCACCATGTCCATATGTCAGTTCATCATACTTTATTATTCGATTTTCATCAACTTCTTTTCTCACTAAATGGTATGGAGTATTTGGCACACTTATTCAAAATAGTATTTTAATACTCGTATTAATTAAAAGTTACTAATAATCATTATAAGTCGATTGTAAAATGATATATACTCACATGAGATCTATAGGTGATTGTTCTAGATCACCATTTATCACATTTGTTATGAATTCTATTGTTTTTTCATTTGCTAATTTCTCAAGTTCGAATAAAATGCCCACCAATGTTGGACGTTGATCCGGATTAGTTGACCAACATTTTTTATAAAGATTTACATAATTTGTAGGTGTGTTGGGGATAACTTTCTCTCTTTCACCATTAGAAATCTTTATGCCTATATTTATCGTACCAAAATTGTCAAATGGTGGAACACCGCTTGTGAGTTCCCATAAAAGAACACCCAAACTATAAACGTCAGATTTCCTGTCACGTTTGCTTTCTTTTCCATTAATGAAGTATTGTGGGTCAATATAAGCAGGCATCCCTGCTATATTTGAACTCGCGACTGTATTCTCTAGTTCATTTTTTGATATTCCTAAATCTGCAATTAAGGCCTTGCCATCATTCATTAAAATATTTTTGGAATGCTAGCGAAATTTGGGTTTTGTTTAATTCAAAATTGTTGGTTGCTAAAATCATGTATTCAAAAAAATAACCTTACCAAATCTCTATGGATAGTCATCTTATCATGAAGATACTTTAGTCCATTTGTAATTTCCGTAGAAATTCGGATAATTTCAGCCCAAGAATTTTTATAAATACCATCTCGTCGTTTGCTTCGTAAATAATTCCGTAAATTGCCACCATTAGCAAATTGTAATACCAGCATAAAACCTCCTGTTCGATAGTCTGAAATTAATTAATTCATGGCAATGGTAAATGAGAATTAATTTTATAAACCCAAATTCTCATTCTTAAAAAAAGCTGTCATACTTAATGAAATTCCATAGAATTTAATAACGTTAGGGTGATCAATCAAATTAAGATTTTCGATCTACATAGCATGATTTTGGTTAGAGCATGTTCATTCATAATTGTTTGATATAACAAAAACATGGTTGTCTTTAAGACTAACATAAAGAATGCACTGATTGAACGACTTTACACTATGCTATATTCATGTTGCAAAAAAAAAAGAAAGCTTCAAAGTGAACACACTCTTTACATTTGTATTTATGAAAGGCGGCTTTGAAGGGTATTAGTTAGTGCGGCTATACGGTTATCAATACGTATTTTAATTGGTATGTGTTAATAAACCAATCAAATTCTAAAATGTCGGAATATGATCACGTTAAGGCATCGGATTGGCTGGTATTTACTATATTTGTTTTCAAAATGTTTAGAGCTTTCAATTGTAGTTTCACATGTTGCCATATTTAGCATGTAAATTTTTTACCTTCTCTGCAGATGAAGGAATTATGATCCCAGTATTAAAGTTTGGTCAGTACTCGGTCTGAACCGAGAATGCTGGCTCAGTCCAAACTGGGACCAATTAACATTTCTAACTTAATGTTCCTAATCTACATCTATCTATTGCTATACAGTATCCTAGCTTACTTATAGGGACAATAAGTAATACAGTAAATTACCTCACGTTTAATGTCTTTAAATTTTCCATCGTCCACAAATAAATTATTAGTGAGATTTTTTAAAGCATACTTTTTGCTTTGGAAATTTGCTGAAAATACGACTGCATTCCCTCCATTATCAATTGGTTTAAGGTCACTGAATTGCGAAAATTCAAATCTTTTTAAATCTGCAGATTTTAGATAACTTTCTATTTTTTCAAAACATTCTCGTATAAGTTCATCCGAGTTGTTATATGAATCATGATCCCCATCCTTTAAAGCTTCCATTAATTCCATTCTAATTCAGGAAGAATAAAAAACGTTTTGGTCAAGTTTTCTATGTAAATTCGGTTTAGTTATGGGAGATACTAAGTAGGTCGGCGTTTTGAAATGTCATAAATAATGAAGTGAGTCTAATTTTATAAATGTAATCAATATAAGTATCTATTTTGTAAATGTTATCAATAACGATAGTGAAGAATGTCTTATTTTTATTTTTCTAATTCAAATCATAACAAAGGTCAGATGGTCAAATTGGCACACTATTTTTGGTAGTGTGACAAACGGAGCCCGGAGTACGTGTGTACGTACGTACTACGTTTAGGTTTTAATGAGTTTGTCATACGTATTTTTTAACAAAAATAATGATGTTTTGATTCCTTTATCCGCATTGATCGGAGATTTATTATGAGACCACGTGAATGCTGCAATAGCCGTATAGTATAGGTAGACGATTATGGTAGTAATAAAATGAAAAAAAGAAATAATACATATGTATGAAATACTTAAACTACGTATCAGGTAAATAATTATGCTAGAACGTGCGAAGGACTTATATATTAATTGATGTAAAAATGATAGTTCTCTTGGACTTACAGTAAATTAGTGAATCACAAAAATTCTGTCACCGAATTGTGCTAATCTATCCAAAAAATGACCTATCACGAGACAGCAAAATTATAGAACAATTTACCTTTATCAAGATTTGTCGTTTCTGATACATACTGTATCAAGATTTCAACACATATATTGCTGCTTTTGTTACGTATTTCTCATCATATTTACATATATATCAATAATATATATTGATACGCAACACAAATAACAAGTGACTCATATGTATATCATAACAATCAAATATTAATACCACCTAAGTAACTAATAAAATTCTGCATACACATGATTAAGATCCAATCGCAATAGGCAGTAAAACAATGCATTTGATTAAATTGTATAGATTCTAAATTATCATATGATGCGCTATGATAACTCTAATTAAATTACTCTAAGGTCACATGTGCAATATATAGAAAACGAATGTAGAGCCTTATTTCAATTGGTAACAAAAAAATTATTACGGCATTTAATCAGCCGAAATTAGTCTTTCACAGTTGCCGAAATTAATTTTCATATTTGCCAAAATTATTGCATCAAAATACAGTACATAGTAGTATTAAGGTTCTGCAACCCGGGCTCATGCTTGCGCCAAACAAAAGGCAAGGAATGGCATGGACATGAACATGGGCATAAAAATTTGGCATAGGTGTGGGCACAGGTTAAAAAATTTGGCATGGGTACAGGCACATAATTGTATCCGACACTTTGTGCCCATGCCTTTGCTAGTACCTGGCACTTTGTGCCCATACCTTTAATGGTGCTTGGTACTTTATGTTCATACCTTAATAGTGCCTGGCACTTTTGTATCTATATGCACAGGCATGAGCATTTGCAGACCCCAGAGAATTTCATATAAAAAATGTAGCAAAGCTGAAATGTTTGCTGAAATACTTTTTTCCGAAATAATTTAGGAACACATCTATAGTAGTGACTTCCAACAAGAATGCATCGCTGAATGCAAAATTAGACCTATAGATTTCCTCAATCATAAGTTATTTTTTAAAAAAAAATTTTATTAATTTGTATAAACTAATAATATTTAATGCTAAAAGGTCAAAGTTTATGTATTTTTTTTTGGAGACCCCTAATTAAAATCTAATAGTGATTAAGCTTCAAACAAGAATATTATCGATTGGAATCCGGATAATTTCGGTTTAAAGACATTTGACTACTATATCACATGGTTTTTGGTGCTCTTTATATTGATTTTTATTGTTAATATTATTAGATAGCACTTTTATTTATTTTAGTATATCTTTTGTCATTGATATTATTAGTTTAGTATTTTTTTTTTTACTTTATTAGTACTAACTTTAGTGTTTTTTTTTTTGATTCTTAAAATTATGATTTCAGTATTTTTTGTATTGATATTTTTGCTAGTCATTTTTAGCTTTTTTTTGTTTGTTGCTACTTTATTTTGGTACATTTATATCTTTTATAAGCTATTATTTTTTTTCTTAATATCTTATTTATATACAGCTAATTGATTTTTTTTAAAGTAATCAATAACCTATTTAATAGATTTAATAAAGTTATCAAAGAATTAATAAAGACGAGCAGAATAATTTAAGCATATTAAATATATCGATTTGTAACTTTCTTAAGAATTTCTATGTCTCCATACAATTCCAAAACGTCCTTTTCGTCTTATTACAATTTTGCCATAACAGATTCTCAATTTTGATTGGCTAACGGCCGTGATCTACAAAATCTTGACCTGCATTACATAATCGTTTACATAATTTCTGGCCGGAATTAATTTTTTAATTATTTCATTCTAAAAATAGAAATCTTTGGAGAATAGCATAGCGGAAGTGTTTTGATTGGCTAAAATAAGAGTAATTTTGATTGGTGACGATCTTTTTTATACAGGAAATGTCATTTTCGATTGACTTATTTGCGCCGGTAACATAAACCAGCATAGCAGAAGTTCGTTTTGATTGGTTGTTAATATACCCGGATATAATCCCGAACAAAATTTTATAACTCGCGAACTTTTAAAAAATTAGTCAATACACTCTAAAGACGTATTATAAATTTACAATATACTAATTCAATTTTGTATTAACAACTTTAATTTGGATTTTACAAGGGTTTTGTTATTTTTTTCGCAATAAATACATATAAATGTCTACTAAA
>CAJVPY010005623.1:0-11285 GCA_910591965.1 Dentiscutata erythropus
TGGATAATGTTTTATTAATGAAATACTATTGATTTTATAGTAATTTTATAAGAAAACATAATAACCAATAGTATTTCATTATTAAAACATGATTCAGTAATCCAAATCAAATAAAATTAGTACCATTTGACTCTGCTTCTCAAGAGAATTCGAATGGTACCAAAATCATCCAATTTGGACCACTGGATCAAATTTTAGACAAATTTTTATAATAAAATTGCGTTATATTTTAGGGGACCTCCTCTAAATATTAGAAAATCATTATATTTTGGGGACCCCTCCTCCCCTCAAACATAACATTATTTATGGATGCCTCCTAATAAGTACCATCAAAGATATCTTCTATTTGATTATTATTTTGCATCATATAATTAAATCTATATCTCAATTCTGTTGTATAATTATAATCTCTATATTGAATAAAGAGATGTTGCCCAAGTAAAAAATATACAAACTGCTGTCGTGACTTTCTATTTTTCTAAGATAATAGTAATGATCTAATTTACAAATTGGACATTTCACTAATGTTTAATAATTTCTAGTATATGCATATCAAGAATTAAAGTATATATCTGTCTATATAGATTCAATATCTACAAACGACTTTAATTTTTTTTTAACAAATGCAAACTAATTAATTTGGCATTAACTGCAATTATAGTTTGTTTAAATGCTTCATCAGTTAAATTTTATTAAATTTTTACTTTAAACAGTCTTAATGTGATAGCCAATTTCTCTGATATATTATTGTTCAATTCTGTATCATTTTGTGAATAATCGTTCTCAGAGTAAGAATAATCGTCTGATATTATATTACAAGTAAAAAATTCATCCACTAAATAATTGTGCTCAGAATCAGAAAAATCATCTGATATTGTATTATAAATAAAAAATTCATCTTCTAAAAAATTTCTGAATTATTGCTTTTTTGTAAAATTTCATTATCACTACTTGAAATTACTGAATCTTGAGTTTTAGATGAAGTTTTAGATAAGGTTTTAGCATTAATATCTGGTAAAAATAAATCTTGAAGTTTAAACGAATTTTGCATTTCTATATTAGAGTCTAACCATGATAAATCTTGATTACAAACAGGTTTTAGTTTACTAAAATTTATTAAAATAGATTAATTGTTTTTTTAGTGATAAATCTTGCAGAGATTTATATGCTGCAGCAAACTTTAAAATTAATTAATAATGATAATAAAAACTTAACTCATTAATTTGATCATCGCTCAATAATTGAATCTGATGACTCTGAAGATACTATAGTAAGCTTCTGATAAGTGCGCTGAGTTTTCATATACCTAGATTGAGTTCTCTTGCTAACCTAATTACTACTATGACCTTTCTTAGCATATAAAGAATATTTACAATATACTTGATCTTTGTAGTTAGCAGTAGGTATAAGATAAAGTTCTATAATATCACTTTCTTCGCTAAACTCTATAAGTATTCATTTTTTACTATAGTAAGAATTATTATTAATTATAAATTTTAAAAAACTTGTAACATATTTAAAATAAACTTACATTCAAATTCAAATAAGATTTTTTTTTAAATAAAAAAAAATCGATATTTAATTTGAACAAAATATTTAACGATAAATTGAATAAGATATTTAAATTCAAATTTAAAGCTTTATTCATAGTCAAACAAATGATTGAGTATATAAATATAAATTAATTACAAATCATAAAATCTACTTTTTTTTGAACATTATTAATGAACTTTTATTGACTATTATGCCACCATCCAAACAACTAAATAGAAAGAACAAACATAGTTCTTCTAATAATAAGGGCAGTATCATTTATTATCTGATTTTTTTTTATCAGAGGCTTACCCCCCTAGTTTTTAATATACAAATTATCAGGTCTTATATATAAAATTTCAATTTTTTTGACCCCCCAGAAAATCACCTGATAATTGTCAGCTCCCTAAAGAATTCTCTTCTATTAATAGCAGTCAAGATGTCACTAATGATTATAAATTTTCTAGTTTAAAAACTCAGTTAGAATGCCTTAAAGCTAAAAACGAAAAGCTTTGACAGTCTCAACGACCTGGCATTAAGCAAAGCTTTAATAATGTCAATGTTTTGAAAAAAGTACTTTTAAAACAGTTAATAGCTTAGTAAATACTAATAAGTTGTCTAAGAAGATTATAATTTCTAGTAATTCTAGTAATTCTAGTAATTCAAAAATTATTACCATAACAAACAATTACCAAAAAGAAAAAAAAGCAATAAAAAATATTATGAAAAGGCCATTGATTCTGACAACCCTAATAGCTCTGAAACAGATGAATTAAGTAGTCAACAAATTCAGAAAAAATGCAAATTTACAAAAAAACGCAAAAATACTACTTTAAGTGATTTTGAAAGTGAAACTAAAGAGGTATTAATTTATAATCTTAATAACTTATTGTTTTAGTTTGTTTTTTTTATATAACTTCTTTATAATTTTTAGAAATTACTTTCTCAAAAAACTCCTATCACTAAACCTCCAAGTTTAAAGTGGTATAACTTGGCAGAAATATTATCAGTCGATTATAAAGTATATGCATCATATAGGGCATTAATAATTCACTATAACCTTTGATAGTATGTAATATTATTAACTGTTTGATTTTTAAAAATTTTATAAACATTTTTTTTAGAATGCAATGCGTGAATTTATTACTCGATTATGGACCTCTAATACACCAGAATATCGTAAATTAAGTACAACCAAGATATGATTGTTAGTCAAAAAGGTAAAATTATTGCAACTTTAAATAATAATATATACTGATACTTACTATTTTCAATTTAATATTTGTTAGTAAAAAGCAAATAATCCGGATTTTCCAGAATGTATTGGTGATTGGGCAATTAAGATGATGTGTCGTTCTATTAATCAACAACATATGAAATTTTAGAATTGGTATTGATAAGTAAGTTTGTAAACTAATTCTATTTTATCTTTAAAATATAGGCAAAAAAGAATGTGATGCTACAAAAAACAATAATGATACCCGAATTACTGAAAGAGAAACAATGGGTATAAAATAATTATAAAAATTTGATATTTTCTTTAATAACATCTATAACTAAACTCTTAATTATAGCTCTGTCTGGCGACGAATACTTAGATGAATACTTAGATTAAGAGCACGTCTCTGAACTAACAACAGAAAGAGTTAAGAGTAGTTATATATTAAATATAGGAAATTGATATTTCCACACCTTTTTTTGATAATGCCACACCCCCGCCGATCATTTTAATTTTTTAATTTTTAAAAAAGTTAATTGAAGATATCTCGGCAACTACCTAACTAAATTCGATGAGCTTTTTTTATTTTAATTATAGAAAGATGTAGAATTCAAAGAGAAAAAAGCACATAGAATTTAGTCAGGTGAGTGTGGAGATATTGTCGATCAAAGTTTCACAACAATCTGCAACGCGGTAGACGTTCAAAATTTACAAAGTCTTTGGTCTAGGATATCTCAACAATCACTTGACTAAATTTGATAAGCTTTTTTTTTATTTTAATTGTAGAAATCTGTAGAATTCAAATAAAAAAAAAACTCGTCGAATTTAGTCAGGTGGGTGTCGAGATATCTTCGATCAAAGTTTCACAACACTGCAACGCGACTTCTATTTGATAGATGTTAAATTTACAATACTTTGATCGAAAATATCTCGACAACCACCTAGTCAAATTTGATAATCTTTTTTTTATTTTATTTGTAAAAATCTGTAGAATTCAAAGAAAAAAAAAGTTTGTCAAATTTGGTTAAGTAAATATCGAGGTATCTTCGATCAAAGTTTGAGAAAATTGTAAAAATTAGAATGATCGGCGGGGGTGTGGCATTATCAAAAAACAGGTGTGGAAATATCAATTCCCTAAATATATATGTTTTTTAAATCAATTATATCTGATTTTACTACTGATCATGAAACATTCTCTACTAATGAACAAGAACTATTATGGACGAAGAAAGCATGACTAATGTCAATACATCAAAACCAAAAAAAAATTCCGCTAAAAAACACCCAGCTTCAACTCTCTCAGGCTTAAAATCATCACAGGCAATAACATCCGATAAAATGAATGAAGAAATATTCTGAAAAAGTAACTTCTAATAATCGACAAGTGAAAAAATTGAGAGCTTCAAAAAATAAAGGTATTCATCTTCTTGTTATATTATTATGAAAAAATACATAGAGAATAATTATACTCTGTATATATTATTTTAGGATAATGATGTAATGTTTTTGAATGTTAATACGATACATACATATAATAAATCTATTTTTATTTGTATTTAGATAAACAAATGTCTATCGTACCTTCCCGAGTGCTGAGACCCAACAGACGTTTACATAATAATGAAGACTAATTATTTAATAAAAAGAATGCAAAAAAATTTGAGCGTGAAGAACTTAGCTATATATAACTTAGAAACGCTAGAAAAAAAAAATGCATATGCTTTATCGGGTATATATTTATTTAGAATTATTATGAGAATTTTTATATAGAAAATCAAATGTATTAGCGTTAGCTTAGCTTACGATATGAATTGGTGCATATAATTTGTAATGCGTTTAAATTAATTAATAAAATAAAAATCAAATATTGAGGCAATATTTAAATAAAAATCATATATTTTTTAAACATTTTAACAATAATAATTTATACAAAAATTATACTTTTTATAAATAAATATATAAAACAAATATTAGACAAAATGGCCCCTTTTCAAATATTTATTATACAATGATTTATACAAATAGTATATAATTTATATACAAATAGCACATAATTTTAAACACAAATAATATATAATTTTAAACACAAATACAAACCAATTATATTTTATAGGGTTGTATGGCTTGGATAATTTAGAAAGCGAATTTTAAATGGAATTAATAGCGCTTGTTCTTCTGCATTTAATTCCAGTATGCATGTATTATAAGCTTTCTTTTGTATAACTTGTTTCCTGTTTTACTCCATATTATCTGTACAATAATTTTCATACCATTGACGATTTACAAGAAGACATGAATATAAGCTTTGACAATCATTCTGGATGTTATTAAATATTTCAAAAAGGCATTCGTTCGGTAACTCTGCATTTTAAAACTATAGAGTAATTACGTACGTACTAGTAAAATTTGGTTTAGTTACACTAAAAAACAAATACGCATGCCAGATATGAAAAAATAAAAAATGCAAGCATACTAATGAGATAATCAAAAATGTAACTATTGAAATAACTTTTGTATTACTTCAACTGAACACTAAATGCCCTCCGTTCCGAACAAAAGTTTGTATTTATGATTTCTTTTTTTCTTTAAATAAAATGGACTCTAAACAACTTCGTAAACTTGGTTACAATTATCAAAATGACATTGGTGTTAATAAAGACGAAAAGAAGGCTTTTGAATATTATATGAAAGCAGCTGAGTTAGGAAAGTCGGGTGCAATGAAGGACGTTGGCGTTTGTTATTATCACATAATTGGAATAGAAATAAATTACCAAAAATCTTTTGAATATTGTAAAAGATCCGCTGATTTAGATAATGCTTTTGGAATGTGTGGTGTTGGTTTTCGTTATGCAAATGGAAGAGGGGTTGAACAAGATTTTAATAAAGCATTTGAATACTATAAAAAAGCTGCTAATATGGGTAGTAAAGGAGGAATGAATATTCTTGCTCAATTTTATCGAAATGATATTGATACAAAGAAAGATATTCAGAGCGCAAATTATTGGTTTGCAAAATATAGAAATCATCTGAAAGCCAATAAATCACCAGATTATATTAATCCTGAACTTAAGAGAATATTAGATGATGAGAGATTTAAATTATCTTGGGTTGATTATAATGAGTTCAGAAATATCAAGGAAAAGGTGGATTTGCAACTGTATATTATGCACGTTGACTCGATAGAATCAATAATGCATGGAATAATGTTGCACTTAAAGTGATTCATGATTCAAACGAAAATGAGCAAGAATTTATTCAGGAATTAAAAAATTACTGTGAAATTGGTTATGAGAATCCTTCATTCCTGGAATGTAAAGGAGTATCAAGAAATAATTATGGTGATTATATTATTGTTTTGGATTATGCACCAACAGGTTCGTTACGACAAAATCTTGTGCAAGTTTCACGATTAGAATGGAAGGATAAATTGAGTCTCTTGCACAGTATAGCTTTGGATCTCAAATCAATTCATTCACAGAGATTTACACAGTGGAAATATTTTACTATATTGTGTTCTGCATAGTGCATATATGGGTTTGATCGACCAAATTTGTATATTTCTCGATCAAATTTGTATTATTACACAAACTTCCAGTTTGATCTATCTTTGATAACACGCGATCTAGTGATCAGATATTGACAATTCTGGTACTATTTGAATTGTCACACCGAGATGATTCAAATAGTACCAGAATCATCAATATCTGATTACTAGATCATGAGTTATCAAAGATGGATCAAACTGGAAGTTTGTATAACATTACAAATTTGATCGAGAAATATATGAATTTGGTCGGCCAAACCCATATTACTGATCTTGGACTTTCCAGAGAAGAAAAGGAAGGAAAAATTTGTGGAGTTCTGCCATATATAGCACCTGAGATTTTAATAGGTCAACCGTACACTCAAGCGTCAGATATTTACAGTTTTGGAGTTATAATGACAGAAATTTCGACCGGACAAAGAGCATTTAATGGAATTCCATTTGATGATTATCTTGTTTCAAGAATAATCGGTGGATTAAGGCATAAATGTTTAGGACCTCATTGTTATATTAAGTTAGTTTTGAGATGTTTGGATAAAGATCTTGATAAACGACCTACTGCAGCGATAACCACTCGATGGTTAGATGAAATAGATCAAAAAGATGGTAATGAAATCAAAAATCAATTTTTGGACGCTAATAAAATTAGACCAGAACCGATTAGACAAATACATTCACAAGACACGTATATAAGCAAACTATATTATACGAAAAAATTTTCAGAATATATCAGTTCAGTATGAATCTCAAACAAATTCGCAAATCCAAATTTAAATTAAATTATGTTTATGTAACTTGTACTTAGAAATGCACAACTATAGTAATTTTTTTCTTAGTTATTAAAATTTTTACAATATCTAATTCCAATTTACTGCAGAAATAAATATTTCCTTCTCACTTAATCTATGAATTTTAGATTATTATTATTATTATTATTTGTATTTAATGGTTTATTACTTGAGTAAAATACTTTTAAAATTAATTTTATCTTTAATATCTAATAGTGTATTTCTAATCATAAATTAGAAAACTGGCGAAGATAATTGTCTAAAAAATAGTGATTATACTTAGTTTTTTTGTACTGTACCGGACAGTAAAACGCAATTTATATCTATTTAAATAAAGCTAAATCAAAAGACCTCTGACAAATTGATAGATTTTTATCAAACTACATTTCCGTTAGATAATTTTTTTCTTATCGTTTGTTTTACTTGACAGATTTTTATAATTTTAATCTAGAACTCTAAGTTAAGACTTTGAACAAATACAACACGTTTCGGTAAACAAATAGGAATGTAATTTGGTAAATGGCATAAGGTAATTAACAGACATACGTAAAGTGTGAACAGTTCTTTAATAAAAATATAGAGAGAGTATTGATATGATAACTTTAGCAAGATTTTTTAATTTATTACAATATTCTTCTTTGAATCGCGAATTAAATAATTAATAAATATTGTATGTCGACGTGAAAAAAAAAATGAAAAATTTTCGAATAACTACAATATACTGTATCTAATACTGTATATCTGAAAAGTTTACCATGTTTCCAAAAAAAAAATTATATTTAATTTAAACTAAAATTTCTATTGCGAATTGAAGAAAGTAAATTTTGTGTAAAGAATTTGTCAGCTTTTTTTCTTTTGAATAATATAGGTGATTAATTTTTCAATATACTTTTCAAGCTAATTGTTGCCATAAAGATACAAGTTAATTAAAGTATTTTTACGTCGAGCTTCTGCAAATGCTTTAGCTAATTTTCCGCCCTCACTTTTAATATCGATATTATTATTGCGAAGACCTAACGAAGTTAAAGTAGTATTATTATGAAGTGCATTTGCAAATGCTTTTCCTCCTTCATTACCAATATTATTTCCGTCAAGACTTAAAGAAATTAAAGTATTGTTTATCTGAAGTGCTTTTGCAAACGCTTTTCCTCCTTCTGAACCAATAATATTAGTATTAAGACTTAAAGAAGTTAAAGTAGTGTTCTTGCAAAGAACCTCCGCTAGTGCTTTCCCTGCTTCAGTACCAATATTATTGTTATTTAGATTTAACGAAGTTAAAGTAGTATTTGTATAAAGTGCTTCTGCAAATGCTCTTCCACCCCCAATACCAATATCATTATCAATAAGTTCTAAAGAAGTTAAAGTAGTGTTCTTACAGAGTGCCATTGCTAATGCTTCTCCCCCTTCAATACCAATATTATTATAATTAAGATATAGGAAAGTTAAAGTAGTGTTGATATGAAGCGCTTTTGCCAACGCTTTTCCTCCCTCGATATCAAGTTTATTATTGCCAATGTTTAAAGAGGTTAATGTAGTGTTTTCGCAAAGAACCTCTGCTAGTGCTTTTCCTCCTTCAGAACTAATACCATTATGAAAAAGGTCTAAAGAAGTTAAAGTAGTGTTTCCATATAGTGCATTTACAAATACTTTTTCTCCTTCAATACCAATTTTACTACGCTTAAGACTTAAAGAAGTTAAAGTGGTGTTTTTACAAAGAACTTCTGTTATATCTTCGGAACAAATTTGATTGTAATAAAGTTCCAGTGAAGCAATAGTATTATTTTCACAAAGGTTTTTAACTAATTTATTATTATTATAAATCATTCCATAAATTTCTAAATTTTTCAGTTTCTTATTTGTTCGTAGAAACATATCAATTAAAGAACATTTAACAGCATTTATAAGATTATCATTGTGAGATTCCCAACCATTATAAGTAAGCCAATCAATAATTCCATACTTTAAAGAATATCCAACAGATGTAGTATAGCTTGTATATTCAAATAATGGTTTTGGATAATTTGGAAGGAGTACTTTAAAGGGGACTAACAGTGCTTGCTCTTCTGCATTTAATGCTAAAAGGCACGTGTTAATAAGTTTTTTATTATCAAATTTTCCTCCTATTTTACTCCATAATATTGGAACAATGATTCTACACCAGTGATGACTTACAAGAAGACATGAATATAAGCTTTCACAATCATCTTGGAGGTTTTCAAATATTCCGAAAAGGCTTTCATTCGGTAATGTTATCATTTTTTAAAAGGATTAAGAATTTTTTGTTACGTATAAAACTTTCGTGTACACGCACATAACATTTATATATATGCAACATGAATAATTTCCCAAAATTAGACACCTGTAACTATTTCAGTAGCAATTGATTTTTTTTTTTTTTGTCTACCAGTACACCACATGTTTCTATTGTTATTGGTTGCATTTCTATTATGATTGGTTGCTTCGAAACCCCCTAAAACCCCCACATAAAATTGAGGTATGCTGTTATGTCGACATGTATTAAATACAAAAATGTAAAATTATTATTATCATAATGAATTTTATTGACCAAGATCAGGTGTAGCGTAAAAATTGAAATGAACCCAGTTTTTTACAAGAATAGCTCTAAATTTTAAGAAATCTCTGAATTAAAAGTTCCTTGTGAAATTTTACTGATAGTTTCCTACTTAGCCCTAACCATAACAGGTTATTATTTTGTACGAACCTTTTCTTAGAAAATAACACGTTTTGTTTTGACTGTCACGTTACACCTAATCTTTTGTTTTGATTGATCAAAAATTAAGGGTGTCACGAATCACCCGTGACCTGTACATAAATTATTCTCTTCACTTTCTTTAATTGCCTTCTTTCTTTGGTTAGACACTTCTCTTTCGGTATCCATTAAGCTGGATATTTAGGTAGGGTTGAACTTGTTAGTGCGGATATTGAATAAATTACATGTGGGCCTGCATCAATCATTGTTAACCCAAAATAGTAATTGTAGCAGATTTTAATGACGCCTGTGTAAATTAAGGCTGATAGTGTATGGATGATGGCGAATCCTGTGTAGGAGAACCAGGATGGGAGCGAAGGGTGTTTAGACTATGTAAATGCTATACAAATGGGAGAAAATTACATATATAGAAAGCAGGATCGCTCCAGCTATTATCATATATTAAAAACCGTCCACTCTGCTTTAATAAGCCCCAGATTCGTTTGAGTCTAAATAAAGCAATAGAAAGTAGACAGTGTTGGCCGAAAAGTCCTATCTATAGTAATTAGATGCGGAATCTCATTTAATTGCGTTAATCATTACTTTTCTTGCTTGTTGTATTGTTACTTAAACATGAAGTCGTAATTATTGTCATGCGATTATTTTCCATCTCACAGACTATAGGAGTTAAATCAGCGCTTTAATGCCACCTTCTAATTGCTCTCTCAATTTTTATAGCTACACAGAGGATAAAAAAATTTCTATAGATTCGCTACCTAAAATTTGCATCGAATACATAAAAACTACTATTTCCTTAGTAGTCTTTTTTAGAGGTATTATCCGGGTCGGAAAATAACGACCGGACGGGTCAAATGTTGACCCGGGCTATGTCCCGGGTCAACGGGTCATATGGATCATATGTGTGTGTGTGCTCGTCATAGCATATCTAAACATACCAACAAATATTTAAATCAGATCTTTTCGGAGTTTGTACCTATAAGCGCCATCTGCGTGTTATTTGGATAGGCCCATGTGCGTC
The DNA here is from genome assembly GCA_910591965.1 of Dentiscutata erythropus. NCBI lineage: Eukaryota > Fungi > Glomeromycota > Glomeromycetes > Diversisporales > Gigasporaceae > Dentiscutata > Dentiscutata erythropus. Next base: position 10,834 of record CAJVPY010005623.1, read on the forward strand.
ATTTTGAAATAAGTGTTTTTTTTTTTTTTTTGAATCCAATACTGTCAATCTTTGGGGTCATCTAAAGCGGAGTAGAATCATGTGAAATATGGCTAATCAAATTATAAAATTTGATGATCCCGGCGAAGTAAGGCAAGAAATAAAAGTTAAAAATGTGGGAAGGCTATTTTGCTTATATATAATTGTTTTAAACCTAATCTATCCCTAATAAGATGATTCTAATCCTAAAGTTAATTCAATAAATATATATAATAAGATCTGGTCCGCTTTAGACGTCCCCCATAAATGTATGTAATTAGGAAAAAGTTCACTTATGATATAATGTTACGTTACCAGTGTAAAAATTTCAGTTTGAGAAGTATGTACGCACTCATACTTAGCAGAAACTTGAATTTTTGCCATTTATGATTATCATATGATAGTTATATAACTATTATATGATAAAAATATGA
>CAJVPY010005624.1:0-11283 GCA_910591965.1 Dentiscutata erythropus
TTTAAAATTTTATTAGAAAAATTTAAAATTTAAAAAAGTTTGCAAGCAAATTTGGCTGCAAAACAATTTAAGAGATATAATTAGAACACTGACCAGAATAACTATTTAAAGCTTTAAATACTTATATATAAATAGAAAAAATAAATATATAGAAAAAATAAAAAATGAGTTAAATAAAAAAGGCTATTCATAAATTCTAAAACATCTGATACAAAATCAACTTACTAGTAATGATTATTACTAAAATTACAAACATATCGAATCAATAAATATTCAACTATACCTACATATAGCTGTTTTAAAACTATTAGTCCATTCAAATTGTATCCTTTATCAGATTTCAAATACTACTTAAATGCAATTTTTTTTTGTCCTTAACTACGTCTATGTATTTTTGTAGCAGTATTCAAAACTAATAGCTAATTGGAGTTGTTACATTAAACAACTATATGTGAAAAAAAAAGTTACCAAAAACTCCAAAGTATAACAAGTAGTCAAATGTATCATCCCCTTTAGTAGATTTTAAATACAATTTCAAATGCCTTATTTTTTTATAATTATACCTTGTTGTAGCTAGTTTCAAGATTATTGGTCTATTTAAATTGCAACATTCATTAATTTTAAATATTTTTTATTTATCCCAAGCTATATCTATGCTATTTTTGTAGAAGTGTCTAGGACTTATTAAAATTTTTATATTCAGAATTAGATAATAATAATAATAATAATTTGTAAAATCTGAGTTGTAAAAGAGTAAATTTTGCTATTATCATAACATGAAAATTAAATCTGCTTAAAAATATAGTAAATGCAGATTTTACCTTAATCTGATTTTGCAACTCAGGTTTCATCCTGTTTTATAATAATAATAATAATATGGTGCTCCAAATCACTTCACATCAAATGCACCAAATTTGGGGTATATATAAATGCTTTTAGCCAATCAGAATTCATTATATACTAATACTGATTGGATAAAAAAAAAATTTTAAAAAAACTTTTTAAATTTTTTTATATTAAATGCCAAAATTTTGAAAACATAGTAGCTTTAAACACCTATAATTTTAAACTATAAGCTTTTTTAAAAATTCTAACCAATAATTTTGATAGAACTAATGAAAAACAATAGTTTTTATTAGTTATATTTTTAAAACTTAAGATTTTATAAATTTTTTAAAAAATACATGATTTTTGATAAAAAGTGACTTGGAGTACTATAATAAACTTACAAAAAACTACAAAGAGTAGCAGTTAATTCAGCATAATATTCTCTTCAGCAGGTTTCAAATACAATTTAAATGCTTTTTTTTTTCATGTTTGTACCTTCGCTATAATTGTTTTTTTATTCTTAACCATGTCTATATTAGTGATGCTTGATGAAATCGTATAATGCTAATTATCATATGCTATTACTATATAATTTATAGTAATTACAAGTTCAAACTATTTAACTACACATTATTTGGATATAAATTAATAGCTCAGATAATTGATTAATAATGATAATAATCTCTATAAAATTTTTTAATTGATTACAACTATCTAGATAAGCATTAAATTAATTATAATCAATTACTTTGATATTGATTAGCAACTAATATTAATAATTATCAATTTTTTAAATCAATAATAATTGACTCTACAGCAAGTAATCGATGCCAACTCTATTTAAAGATTTCTTGATAATGATAAAGAACAAGCAAGATTACATAGCAATAAAAAAAAAGAAGCATTGATATAGAGGAATCAAATAGTTTATACTTTACTGAAGTTGCCTAATGGGTTTGCAGCTGTTTTGATTTGCTAAGAATTACTTTTTTCTATAAAAATATTTAGTAAAGCAGATTGTAAATATATCTAATAGAAAAAGACAATATTTACTTAGATATAGATTTGAGCGTTATACTACACCACTATTTCTTGTTCTGAACAATTCTGATACTGGTAATACTATATTACCAAAAACTTAAAATATTGTCCAAATCATTAAAACCTATATTGCTGATGATTTTTCTGATAGCTATAATATTAATGCAGATAAAGATTCAGATGAAGAGGCTCATACTTATATAAAATTGAATTAGGAATTATTTAAACAGATTTTTAGAAGGATCTGTTCAGAAAAAGCTAATAATAATTAGTAGTATGTTGGTGCTATAATGAAATGAAGCAAACTAGTTACAATAGAAAAATATATTTAAAGTGTAGAACAGCAAAGAAAACAGCAACCAATCTAAGTACCAGAAAATAGTAAAAAACTACTATAGTACACTAACTAAAAAACCCAGAGTCTAATACAAATACTTAACAAAAAACTTACAAAAAACTGAGAATATTATATAGCAGTGTATCAATATTACAAGAAAAAAATTTTTCTAACATATACATATTTTGTATTTACAATAAGCAGTCTAAAAATTTAATAAAATCTATATTTAATTAATAAAGATCTTGTGTTTTGTACCAAGTGCTTTTCAAGGAGGATATTAAAAAGAAAGATACTTTAGTTAGTGCACTATGGTATATCTCATATATTTATCATGCTCTGAAAAACCAAAATTAGTATAGTGACTTAGTGTAGTAGTCTAGTTATTATTCTTTTCAAGTAGCAGGTCTAGAGTTCTAATTCTATAAATAACAATTTTAAAAAATAGCTCATATTACAGTTGATAGTTATTAATTATTAGTTGGATCTAAAATCAAATCTGTAATCTTGGTCATACTATCTAGTTATGAGAGCTTTGGTGCAATAAATTCAAAAAACTGAAATAACTGAAAACCTATTTGAGAAGTTCCAAATTTGGAAGTAGCAGTGATCTTTGACAGTACTACAAAAAGGCTAAATTTAAACCAAAGTACAAAATTAGAAAACTGAATGATCAGGTTCTTAAGTGAGGAGATACACTAGCCAAACCACCAGGCTGATACATCAGAGAAAAAGAATATATGCTCTAAAAGTATGAACCAAAAGGAGGCAACTGTGAGGTATCTAAAGTCTAGACAGACTAACCTTTTTAAGTTGCCAACTAGAAGACTACTAGAAGTAAGGAAGGAACTGATAAGAAATCCAGGTAAGAAGATAGTTTAAATATAAATATCAGAGTTGTTATAAACCAGATAAGGGCAAATAAGTACATAATAAATGCCTAATTAGAAAACTTGGTGTTTGAAAAACATCTATAAAATAGCAGCACCCCAAAAAGTGGTATGAGATATGTATATAAAATGGCAAATTAATATGTACTAATTAGGAAGAAGTTATAGAAACATGCAGACAGAGTTGGCAATGGATAAGCTCCATTGGGAAAATTAACCAATGAAGCCAATCAAGTGAATGAATAGTATCCATTGGTTCTATTGGCTCTATTAGCTCCATTGAATTAGCTATATTATTAATTATATATATATTAATTTATAAAATTATTAATAACTTTTGATCCACTAAACCGTTTTGAGTGATTTAACTACCAAAATATTCGTTATGATATGAGGATTCTAACAAGTCCAAATCACTAAAATCTAATTATAAAGTCTCAAGATTACTTAATTTTTGTACGATTTTACTAAAAGTTAAAAACTTTATTAAAATTGTACAAAAATTAAATGATCTTGAGACCTTATAATTGGATTTAGTGATTTTGAGCTTGTTAGAATCCTTATATCATGACAAACATTTTGGTAGTTAAATGATTCAAAACGGTTTAGTGGATCAAAAGTTATTAATAATTTTATAAATTAATATATATGATATATATAATATATATATATATTATAATTTATAGTTATTATGTTGGCTTCCATTAGCTCCATTGGCAAATTATTCCTAATGAAGCAATAGAGCAATGCCAATAGAAATCTTCTCCATTAGACCCAATGGATAAATGTGCCAACTCTGCATACAGGTGAATATATGTGTAAGATATATACTGCTCTGTTAGATTTACTTTGAGAATAGACTAGTTTAAGTTGATAAGTTCTAAGATAGAATACAAACTTCTTATAGATGATATCAAAATTTACTTGTACATATTTGAGATTAAAGGGCTATTGGTAATAGTTAGAACCAGATAGTTTAAATAGGTATCTTTGTAATCAGAGTGTAGGTATAGCAGATAGTATAGAACCTTCAGGCAGACTACTTAAATTAGGCATCAAAAGTGCATATATGGCTTGATATATTATTATTATAATTATACTATAAAACACTAGCTATACAGTAGTATATAAGTGGGATATATATAATACAATAGGTTTGAAAACTATCTGATGATTTAGAAACTAGTCTAATTGCAGGATAGTTAATAAGAAGATAAAATCTCATATAGCAAATTATATATAAATACTTAAATTAGTAACTAGGTAAGCTAATACAGTACTTGTAATTAATATTAGATAGTTGTAACTAGGGAGTGGAATGGGCCGGGTTGGGCCAGGCTTTCATGAGCCCAAAACCAAGGCCGGAAAATATTTATATACCCAAGCCCGGCTCACTAAAAAAAAAAGCCTGTGAAGTATATACCAAACCGGGTTTTAATTTTAAACTAGGCCCGGCCCAACCTGGCCTATAAAGAACTATGAAATCATTGTGTGTTAAATACAATGAAACATGAAATTTGGTACTTAAACTTCATGATATTGCATTATATAGCACTATATTTATAAGATTTGTTTAACTATAATAAATGTTCAACTTGTATTTTTTATTGCTTTAATAGGTTAAAGTCATAGCTTCAGATTAAGCCATAGTTATTGAAACTATGACTTGTGTTATAGCTAAAGCATGACTTGGGCTATACTCAAACTGTAATAAATTACTATATCGATACAGTACTGCAGTAGCATTGTATAAATATTATTATGTAGCTATAGTAATAATAATTGTAAGATAATATAATATTTAAAAAAGCTTAATATCTTTAAAAATCTTTAATAGGCTGAAATTGGTCTACAAAACTCTTTATTATATAATGGGTTTTTACATGATATTTTTTTTTATTGAACATTATCAATTAATATATTAATTAATTTCTTGTTAAATTTTTGTTTATATTAATTGAAATTCTCTTAAGCATGTAATTAATATGCCGAAGCTCGACTTCTAATTTGTGGAAAGTGGTTTACTAGTAAGTAGATTTATTATCTTAATGAAAAAAAATTTGAAACTACCTTTTTTGTCAAAGACTTGTTCTGATTGGCTAAAATTTATTATCTGCATTTTGAGATATGAATCTTTAGCAAAATTACAGTAAGGATTGCTTTAATTAAATTGTAATACATTTTGTACAATCTTGGTAGCTAGCTAATCACATTGAGAGCACTATTAGTTTCTAGGTTTAGCAATTATTTATTTATTTGATTGATTTAAGTATTTAGAGGGCCACCAGAAATCAGCTGATTTCTTAGAGGAGGGTTCACGGTCCAGTTAGATTATTTATAGTACTTGTTCTCTGATTGGCTAGTACTAATAGTTATACAATCCAAAAAACGCCACCCAGGTCACCCGATGAGTGGGCCCTTCAGTTAGAGTTAATACCTCAATCTGGATATATTTTTTATATCCGGATTAATCTGGTTTTATTATAGTATAAATCTGGATATAAATTTAAATCCGGATTTATTTATATCCGGATATAAAAGCATTATGTCACGTGACATAGTATATATCCGAATATATAAATCCGGATAGAGGTATTAACTCTACCTTCGGTCACCTGGGTAGAACCTGTATCTGGCTTATTATTTACATGAACTATTCTGCTTTGGCAAGACTCAACTATTTCACTAAGAGTTGATTTTAGTTCTTTATTTAGTTGCTCAACTTTTGCTACAAAAAAAATCTACCTAGACAATTAATATATATCTCAGGTATGAAATTAACCTCTATCTATATATATACTCAATAATTTAAGTTTTCAGCAAGTCCAATCACTAGACTTTATGTCAATCTTTTTATTTTAAATAAATATGCATATACTCCATGTATGAGAAATCAATAATATGATTTTTTTGATCTTTTTATAAAGAAATATAACATTTAAAACTTAAGTATTCTTTTATTCTTTTAACTCCACACTTTTTATTTTAAACACTTTCTCATTTACCTTCTTGTCTGTTAGAATACTATGTATTATGAAACAGTTAAATTAATCTAACTGCTATTCATTCTAACTATACTTCCTTTATCTAAGCGTTTCACTATTGGAAAGGCTATATTTGAAATCAATTTCTTCAGATTGTGTAAACATGTATAGCTCTATAAGCATATAGAGTTGAGAGTATATAAACTCATGTATTGCTAAATTAGAATTTTGAGATTTACGAGCAGAATGTTGAGACTGTTTATGTTTTTAAACAAAATTCAAGGTAGAGAAATACTTTCAATATTCTGAATAACATAAACGCTAATGCATTTTTTTTGAAATAGTCGGACAATATTTGTTGTAGGGTGAAATTTTGACTTGATCAAAGTATTCAAGAATATAAATAGGATTTAAAAAATGCTGATCATGTCCTTTAATCATTGGGGGTAAAAATTCATTGTTTTCTTGTAAATAAAGTAGTTGCTTCAGGTATGCGGGATGGCTTACAACAAGTTATATTTCTACATTTACAAATATCAAGCGAATAGTGACAAATTTGACAGTGGTCTTTAATCCATTGCCATGAGATTTCATTATCATCAAACATATTAATGTGCGTATCCACATATATAGCTCTAACATTCTTTCCATGACTTTGATCATGTTGCCAAATATCACAAAGCTTTTCTCCTGGGAATAGGATTATATACAAATGTTATAATTTTGCATTAAGTAAGTAGATTAGTTTTTTAAAACTATACCTGAGAAATGAAAATTTTTTTTTACCAATTCTTTATTAATAACTTTTCTCTGAGAATTGAGATGAGTACTATAATGATCTATAGATAATACGATTCCAGCTAACTTTGACAAGAGAGATGCCATGCCTCTTTCCACAGGATTAAAAAAAGACTGACCAGGTGCATGGGTATGAACAGTCGAGATCCAAGAAATGAAAAAGTTTACAATATTCTATGATATTTTTTAGGTGTTTTGGATTTTTATCTGGCCCACTGTCAACTAATAAAACCCACAATGACTTAATTTTTTCTTCTATGCGGATAACTTCAACATAGTCTTCCGAATTCATTATTAAAATCAAATCAGCCATATGTGTCAGTGCAGTTGTACCTACAAAATATTCGAGTTGAATATAAATTGTAAGGTGTTCTGAACGAAAACTATCATTTGTATCGTTTGGATTTATTAAAAGATATACAGATAAAATCAGTTTTATTTTCTTGCCTAAAGAAAAATTATAGTTAGATATAGAAACAGGTTCATTTATTGTTTCAATTGACTTGAATGTTCGTCTAACCGCTGGAATCCCCAAAGGAACCTTTGACTTATCGTTTTGAGATATTATTATAGAATGATCATGAAAGATTGCAGCAAATATCCGAGCACTTTTCACAGAAGCGAGACAATAATGACTATCTGGATGATCCAATTTTTCATCTCGTAGCACCGATTAAATTTGTACTAATGTGGGGTGGTGGTGCCATTTTGCTGCAAAAGTATTTGAATGTTTTGGCCAAAGGTAGGTCAACAGAGTTTGTCTACTAATATAAAGGTTATATTTTTCTTCAAGTTTATCTTTTAAATGTTTGATAGTTCTAACTTTTATTATTATTTTTCTTATTTTTTTATCTGCTTCGCTATATTCAATGCAATCATGAATGTGTTCAAGGAGGTCCAGGTTTTGTGCAAGAATTGATGGTCTTCTAGCACCCTTCCATTGTTCAATAATACCTTCTTCTTCAAGTTGTTTTTTGTTTTTTAGCCATCATTTGGGCTTGATTTGCTGCATGCCGTTTAAGTGCTTCGATTTTTTTATTGTTGGTTCCGATGATATCTTTTTGCTCTTATATTCTAACAGCAAGATCGCTTCTAATACTAGTATCTGAAGCTATATTGTACAAAGATTCGAATTCAGTAATCTTATTTCTTGCTGTTTTAATTTTTTCATATAAAGCTTTTTGAGCAGAAGCATTGGGACATATTTCATATTCTTTAAAAATAAAAGAAGAAAGTGTGTAGATACTAAATTACTTGGTTGAGATGATTTATGACGACTAGAATTCATACTGACTCCGATTGCTTGCAACAGAATTGGAGTATTCAAAAGAATTCGTATTTCTTCTTGAATAATATGTCATTGCCTTTTTTTTTGATCTCATGCCATTTTTCATTTCCTTTTTCAACTAATTTAAGTTTTGATGTGATGGATTCGTGGTCAGAACCATTTGATTATAAGCAAAGGCGTTCATAAAATGTTGATACAAGGTATTTGTATCCGGATATAACAGCTTTTTATTGAATTTTGGCATACTTAAAAACATTTGTATTTCAATAACAAAATTAGCACTAAAAACTTATTCGAAAGGGTTTAATATATGTTTTTTTTATTATGTTTTATTTAATATATATATATTTTTTTTTATACTTTTTGATTAGTAAAAATCAGCTTTTTTATAATTAATACGATTACAGATAAGTCTTTATTCAATTATATTTTTACTGCATTACAATAATTAATTTTATTTTATTTTGTTTAAATTATTATTTACTCGGTACATCAAACCAAAAATGCAAAACAAAATTCTTCTAAATTCTATTTTATTTTGAAATATATGCAGTGTTAATAATTTATTATTCAAATTGACTGTATTAATATAACTTATACAAGGGGGTCATGTCCAAGTATATCAGAATTGATAAATTTTACCCAAGATTATAAAAAATTTTGGTAACCCTCTTGTAAAATTTGTATACATTTCTTATACATGCTTGTAATCGATTTTATGCGGTTTAAATCCAAAATTGACATGGCCTGATCCTATACCTCTGCATTGGTTTAAATAAACCGCATTTACACATGCTTGTAATTGATTCTATGTGGTTTAAATCCAAAATTGACATGGCTCGATCCTATATCTCTGCATTGGTTTAAATAAACCGCATTTACAAATATATTTTTTCCCACAGCTGTATTAAATTAGCTTGTTTTATTTAAACCAATGCCAATAGGGTAGGTAAATTTTAATTATAATAGTGCGCGGGCACATTATGGTGCAAAAAGTTACGGGCTAACTTCCCGAAGCCCATTTTTCTGAAATACTATTTTGCTAAGATCGAGTGCATATATATCTCCCATTTCTGCTACTTTTTGATAATACATGTATGCTTTATGTATATTTGTTTCAACTCCGATTCTATAAACATAACAGTATCCAACATTACACGTTTCAGCAGCGTTTCCCATCACTGCTGGTTTTGGTAATAAACAAATGTCTTACGTAAATCCCTTACAACACCAATTCCCATTTTACTAACGGAACATAAATAGATCGCCATTTCACTGACAATCAATTAACAAGTTTAAATTTTCTAAAAATTGCACTAATCTTAACTCTATTCTAAACCTGTCCCTAATGACAATGTCCAGAAATAAACTGTCGTGAACTAAGTTGTTGGTAAAGTGATTTTCAGATAAAACGAACAAATCAGAAATGATCCAGAAAAATTATGGAATCAGAGCAATAGCATTTCGGGAAGGTAGACTTTTGAAAAGTGAAATAGAAAAAAAGCTATGATCAAATGTTGGTGAATCGCACAGGTCTCCAACTGGTATTACAGTTTTTTTCTCTTGAAGTTCCTGTTCTTGCTCGGGTTAAAAGCTTTGGTGATAAGTATACTCAGCAATTCTTTGAAAGAAAGAGTTACATAATTCTGATATGAACTTGATTTAAAACAGATATACAAATCAGATTCATATAGGAGTTCAAATACAATATCAGAATGCCGATATCTTTATAAGTAAATTGATAATATAGCTTCGATATTCTGACTTGTATTGAATGTCTATATGAACCTGATTCGTATCCTAAAAGTCTTTTATTTGCAACAAATATTTGGCTTAAACCAGGTTCATATTAGAATTATATGGCCGGTTGGAAATAAAGAATTTGTACCCTTGTTTGGAACTTTTTTTTTTTTTTTTTTGTTGCTCTAGTCAGGTAGAGAGGGGGTAGCCCTTATAGTAAACTGAAATTAGGTGATTTCTAGCAGCCCCCTTAATATGAGCTGTTTTACTTACATTTAGCTTTTTATCTACATTAGTTTGTATAATTATTATTTGCAAAGAATATTTCTAATTATATAGATTAGCATAACCAGATCTGTACAGCATAGATGTAAAATACCCCTATACTTAATATCTATTTCGGGTATAATATGTTTCTTAAAGAGGTATTTTACACTCTATACTATATACATCTAAAATCTTATGAGATTTCGTATTTGTTTAAATTATATTGTCTCATATTAATATAGTTATGCTGTATTTAGTTGTATATCCGATATTTATTTTATCTGAATTCAAACCAATATATAACTCTGTATTAGTGACAATGTTAACTATAAAGTTACCGAGTCTTGTAAAGTAGTACCATATCTATAAACAAACATGTGGTTGCATTCTACTAGACCGTCCAAATTTGGGAGATAAACAATGCTAATCTTTTGTAAGGAATAAGCCAAATCTCTACTTTTTGTCGAAAAATTTTGGAAAAAAGGCAAAGAAGTGAAAAAAGAATAGTAGGAACTACTTGGTCAGAAAAAAAGAGTATGGCTTGAAGGAAGCCCGTTCTTTACTGTTTCCTAGTTGTTTTGCAATTGATAGCTTCGTCGACAGAAGGTTTGGACTTCTATCACCTCCACCTATCTACTAAAATTTCGTATATGAGGGCACTATCTTCTGCCAGTTATCTTGTATACAAACACTTTTAGCTTGCATGCTAAATATATAAAGAAGTCCCTGAGATAGCAAAAGGTTAACTTTTATAAAAACTGCCTTGTTGAAGTCACCTTACTACAGGTTACTACTCTTCAGTATTGAAAATAGGCTTTTCTTTTGTCAGAAAATTTGGTCCAAATAATCGTTAGAAAGAGTGTTATATAGTAAATATTTTAGTATTGACAAAATACTGTATAAATATAAACAATATAAACTATTGGATATAAATATTTATAAACTATGTTTATATTGTTTATTTTTTTTTAATTTGGTAGTCTTGCCAATACTGTTTATTAGATTTACACTAAGGTATTTTTGGTTACAAATATTATCCCTTAAATTGTAACACAGGCAAATTTGCCTGCAAAGATTTTTACTAATTTTTTTAATATTTAAATTTTTTAA